>JAHZND010005633.1:0-21144 GCA_027744115.1 Acrocyrtus sp. NNG-2020
ACGCGGCCGTCTTCCTTTAGTAGGCAGTGTGGTGGTACTGGTAATGTGTGAGCTTTAGCTGAGTGCTGAGTGGCAAACAGCAGAGTGGGACTGAAGAGACTCTCTTTTAATAATATAGATGCCACATACCTATGCCATTTTTAGAAAACAACTTAAAAAATCACATTCCGGCTTTCCACCTAAAATCGGTTGTTTACTGTTAGTTCGACGTACCTTTTAGATACGTCCTATGGTACGTGTAAATGAATGACAGTTAACATATTAAATGATAAAGCTTTCTGAAGTACTGAGGATCTGAAGCAAGAAATGTTGGCAAGTGAAGTGACTTAGCTGCTATCATATCTTGCTTGGTTGGCATATAGTAACAGGTCTGAATATTGGTACGTGTAAAAGTAACGAACAAGTAGGTTGCCTATTTTTATTTATACCAACTAACCAATTACTCTTATCTTTTTCAAAATAAAAATGTCATATTAATATAAAATGTTTAGGTAGCTGAGGCGTTAAGTGATTAATCTGCAGCACATTTACAATTTATGTATGAGAACCAAAATATACTGTTTTAGTGGAAAGCCAACCCGAGTATAGCAAGTCACGAACTAAATATGCAATCTGTAGTAACGAGTAACGACCATTCACCATGCAATCATATCAAAATCATGTGGAGTTTATTTGGGCCTTGCTTTTTTGGACGTGGAGTGTGAACTGTGAAGAGAACGTTGTTTGTGATAATTTGCTACAAAGTTTTAAAGCTGAATCCCGTTGTGCTTTATATGACGTCCTGTGGTATATGGATCTATTCCAAAAAGCCAATGCAAAAACATAGATCGGCCATCACACAGAGAAATAAAAGTGTATTCTTTGTGCGTATTCTGACAAGTCAGAGTCACCAACCACAACGCATAAAAAAGACAGTGCAAACAAGTCACTTGTTACAAGTGCGAGGCATACGTGCAAACTTAAAAAAGAAGCTTTACCAGCAAAATAGTAGCATGCCATTATTGCCATTTGCCAAGTAATACGTTTAACATTTATATGCACCCCTCAATTCCATTATGAGCACCATAAAACCCTTTCTTTGCCATTGCCATGTACGTCTACCTAATTCTGCGTATTTCGTACAGATATTTTTTTTCTTATATTAAAAATAGCAGCTGAAATGAGCACTTTTAGTTAAAAAAAAGAAGGCAAGATCAATATTACCACCTACAGAAAGACACTGACACAGGTAGGTACGGAATACTGTATAAGGTACTCCCATGAAAAAGACATCCACACACATTTCATACGAATTTACTTCTTCACTCTTGAAGAAAATGATTTCAGGTGAAGCTGAAATAAACTCACATTTTCAGCAGCCTTTTGGGACTTGCCTCAACCAAACAAACAATTTTTTTAAAGAGCTCAGAAACTGTTTACATGGTGTGCACAGGCACATCATCAGACTCATGTTTTTTAGCATGCTTACACATTATGCATAGCAAATAGTAAAAATATCCACTATAAAAAGACGAGCATAAAAACAGTTCTCAGAATGAGATCACCCAAAATCCAGATCTCACTTTTTAAGCACAATTCTTCTCCATACAAAAAAAATTAGCTATTTTGTGGGCTCTGGGCTCACAGTACTAAAAACTCAGCAGCTTTTAGTTTCTATGCTTTTTTGGTTGTGTTGTTGCTTGCAGTGTGCGCTATGTAGTGCACCATATGAATGAATCTAGGTAGTTAAAAAAAGCAGGCTGGGAATAGAAATCCTATCCTCGCCTTTCGTCTCGCTATATCTTTTCGCACTATAAAATACTACTTTTGTACATATGAAAAGTTTTTTTTGTGGAAGTATGGATATTATGGACAATAATGCATGGGAATAGAGAATGGAGCAGAGTGTTATAAAGAAATGTTATTGGGAAGAGCTCTCAATTTCAAGATTTCATTAGTCATTCGCACACGTCTGCTGATCCTCTCTCCGTGGCATCAACAAAAAAATCTTATCGAGAGCACTTTGAAGGTTTTTGCCGTCACCTTCGTACAGTTGTTTGCAGGCTAAAACAAAGTAAGTTTGTAATAGATTTGTCGAGTAGATAAGTCTAAAGAAAAGAGTATAGTACTGATAGGGTGGTGGAAATGGAGTTAGTGGTCTAGTAAAAGTTGGCTAGTATTATAGTGGGATTGGGATGGTGATGGTGCTCTGCTACTGCTGCAGTTTTAATTGGTGTAACAAAGGAAGTAGTTAGGTGGAGTTTTGCAGAAGTGCATTGATTTATTTTATCATTTATGGTGTAATGTGTGATTGACGACGCGCTTGTGATTTTATACGAGGCATGTTTGACTGGTGAGTGAGGCAAAATCGGCAATCGCTATGAGTAAATGTTTGTCTACAACAGGGCAGGTATAAACAGCTCCGCTATGTATTTTGGGTAGCAAAACGTACAGAAGAGACGTAAACACGAGCACGTTAAAAGGGAGAATTGAAGGAGTGTTTGTAAACAAAGTTTAATTTCACCGGAAAATGGAAAAGGTACAGGAAACTGATCAGTGTAAAAAATGAAGTACATAAAATAATCGGAATAGAAACAGTTTTAATTTTAATAGTGGCATTAAGATCAAACACAAGTCACTGGATAGGCAATGCAAATAGTTCGCATCTGGCCCTGGTTGAGAGTAAAAGTTGAAGCTAAAGGAAACCCTTTTTATTTTGGCTTGGAAAAAGGGTTGAATAGTTAAGAATTGAAATAAAATAATTAATAGTAATTTAAGAGATTAATAATGGTGAATTTTGTGATAGAGCAGGAGTAGGCCCTGTTCCCGTTATTTTAAGGACTTAAGTTCTGACTTTTAACTAGCTTTTACTTTTAGAATTCTTGCTTGTGAGTGTGAACGGTAGGATTAGTCATCGATCACGTGTGTGTAGGGGTGACGGAAATGTAAATGGCAAAATAAAATAGTTTATTTGTTTCGCTCTCACTCATTTTTGATAAGGTAAGGCACTGCGCACTCCCTTATCCGGTGGAGTTTTTGGACTGACCTTTTGTGTCCGTGCATCTCAACCTATTTCCCCGTTTTTTCATTACGAACAATGAAAGCAATAATCTGTCAATCTGAGAGTTTGTCAATGTTTGTATAAAGTAAAAATGCAATTAGGAGGATATTTATTTTGCTGATAAGATGTGAATTTTCCTGTCTTTCTGTGCAAGGAAACTTTCATTTCCATTGCCAATATTGAATTATTTAGATTTACATTTACCAAAAAAGTCCATTATCAGTGCATCATCGTGAAAGCAGCGTGAGTGAGTAAGCACAATTATTAGTGCATCAACAATCCGTTCACAACTCAGCGTCAGCGTAGTGGTTAAAAAGTGTTTTCCACACACACGTTTAATTCTGTTCGAGGCGGGGGCCTGGCAGGGTTATCAGGGTGAATGAGGAACAAGGAAAGTGACAAAAAAGTGCAGTTGCGAATTGCGAATATCGCATCTACAGATAAATATTTTTTTTCAGCTGGTGGGCGAGAAATTCAGTTGTAGTATGATGTATCACCACAACTGATTTAACTTGGCAAGTCATATCAGTTAGTATTATCATAAACCGTAAAGCTTGCCAGACGTATGCATGTAGGTAATAATACTGAATTATGTTTGAGTACGATAAGCCCAATCCTGTACTCAACACTCAAAGATTAATCATAGCAGGAGGCGAGGCGAATAACGATGAAAGGATGATCTACTTGTTTTTGTGGATTCTGATTCTGGCTCTTGTGTTACTCCTACTATGGACTATTCTTTTAAATAAATCAAAATCATTATTATTATTGGGTAACAAGTGGGCGAAGAACCTGCTACTTACTGTTAGAAAAGATTATAAAAAATGTTGGGAAAAGGATGTTATGATAAAGTCGAAGTTGCAGGATAAAGCCATTGTTTCTCTGGATTTAATATTGACGAATTGAAATTTTGAGATTTGATCAGATTTGAAATTTGCTGTAGTCATTAGGTCGAATAAAGAGTGTGCAATACGTAATTAATAACTTGTTTAAGTTTTAGTTTAGATTAGATGGGTTTGTTAAAGCTATGACTAGGTTAAACCCCTTGTCATGATTCGTCTGATAATTTGCTAAATCATTATTGTCATTTGCAGATTTTAGCGGCGCACCAATAATAGCCCAAGAAATAAAACCGGAACTTCCGGGAAGTGATACCCTCTGCAGATTTTCGAATGTTGGGAAAAGGACAGTAAACTGACAACTGTGCGAGTGCATTGCAGTGAAAGTTGAATTTAAAGTGCATTGCCTTCGTTTCAATTTCAAAGGTTTAGTTGTAATTTTTTGTTATTTTTATGTGTTCAGTTTTGATAACAAATAGGGCCATTTAAGAAGAAATGGATTACGGATAAACTTTTCCAGACTGAACTGTATATCTAGGAGTTTTATTTTTTTAATACTAGGCTTTTTGTTTGTAAAGATCATCGATATAATGCTGCATACATTGGAGAAATAAGAACTTTGTTAAAAACATAATTTACTTCCACTCCGCCCACACCTTCAAACTTCTAAGGGCATTATTCGCCTTTCCTCACTGCTATATGAAGTACCTAACTGCAAAACAAGCGTAACTGCTCAATAAAAAGATGGAAGAGAGGGGAGCACCCGTAGCGGACTACTTTGTAGTCGCTGGTCTCCCAGAGAATCCGGAACCAGTGGATGATGATTTATGCGAAGGGCTAAATCCTAACGAAAAGGACTTGGAGCCAATAACGGTAAAACTTGAAGTTTAATACAGAAAAATATACTTCTGTAGACTTACTAGATATAACATTTTTATTAACGAATTTCTTTTTCCACAGGATATCACTGTTATTTTTCCAGCGTTTGAAACTGTCCCAAAAGGCTTCTTTTGCATTGACAAAACTCCATCTGGTAATGCATCTGTCATACATGGTCAACTTTTAATTTTAATTCATATTTTACAATATGGCTAAGTATTAATTTAAATCATTTTGCTTACAGGGTTCCCCGCTAATTTAAACAGTGGAAGTCTGAGAAGTCCAGAAGTCTATTTATGTTATGCCAGGGGACGGGATAAGCCTCCACTTGTTGACATCGGGTTAGTCAGATATAAATTAAGTTTAATCATTATAAAATTAAAGTTTCATTAAACCAGTCACCGTAAGGATAAAATATTAATCGTAAAATCTTATGATAGTGTCATGTATGACGGGAAAGAGAGACTTCTTCCAGATGCTGAAGTTATTATATCCACTCCAACTGGACGTGATGCAAATGTCAATAATACAAGTGCTAGGACACTTTTAACGTTTCGGCGAGCCCCAAGAAACATGCCCTGTAATGAACTGGTGGTCACCGATGTCTGCGTTATATTCCAAAATAAAGGAGAAAAGCCGCCACATGCTTTTTGTATTATTCCTAAAAATTTAAATAAGGGAATGGTAAGTCACAAGACCTTCTTGTAGCAACTTTCTTTAAATTAATTAATAATTAGTCGCATACTATATACCAGCTACCTATACTTAATTGTCGAAGAAAAACTGACACAAGAGCAAAGACTGGCTTTAGGCATGATCCTTCCTGGAAATGATAAGCGTGTTCATGTAAATAAGTGTATCTGTCTCTTATCCCATTACCCATTTTTTGATGCATTTCGGACGTTCCTTTACTACTTGAATTGGATGGTCAGAAACGGCTCACATGATGTACCTGTAGAGAGGTACATTGTAAACATGAAAATTGAAATTAAAAAAAAATACTCGCTACATTTTAGTATAAGTAATTCGGTAACCTGCACCTTAAATCTATTTGTTCAGGTATATATCTCACTTATTGGAAGAAGTTCCCTTCCCTTCACCTCAAAGGCCACATATTTTAATGCAGCTTTCACCGACACAGAATCTTCTTTTATCACATCCACATGACTCACCACTTCCTAAAAGGTACGAGAGGAAAATAATTAACTTGCCTTATATCATTTCGTTTTAGCCTTTATGAATTCGTAAAGTATGTATAAATACCTAATAATAACCCAAGTTTTTATTCATAATTTACAGCGGAGCGTCGTTTCGTCAAATGTTGACCAATCTTGGTCCTGATAACTGCCTTATGGTCCTTCTACTTGTTTTAACCGAGCAAAAACTATTAATTCACTCGTTAAGACCAGACATACTCACAGCAGTTGCAGAAGCAGTCTCAGTTGTAAGACATTATTTTTACTTGTTTTAAAGAGAAAATTAATATAAAACAGTGCATTTAATAGTGATTTTTACATAATAGCTAAATTTCCCATTTCGCTGGCAATGTCCATACATACCGTTATGTCCTTTGGGATTATGTGCTGTATTGCAAGCGCCCGTCCCATTTCTGGTTGGTGTGGACTCGAGATTCTTTGATTTGTATGAACCTCCTGCGGATGTTACGTGTATAGATCTTGATACTACCACGATTTCTGTGTAAGCTGGCTTTGTATGCATTTTTGTTTATGTACTTACTTGAATAGTATTAAATACAATATCCTATTTACTATTTAATTTGACATTAGGAGCGAAGATAGGCGACAATATTTACACAGTAAGCTACTTCCGAAGAAACCTGCCAAGATACTTAGGCAAAACTTGGAAAATCTGAAGCTTGTTTTAGATAATATGGCTGCCTTGAGCCGTTCGGCTGCAAAGAATAGAAATGATAACGATGCTATGGACATCGATTTTCAGCTAAAACGGAAAGAAGTATGCTGTACATATAAAAATCGAAACAAATGTTAATCTGGTATCGTGATATCAATAATAAATGAAAAAACTTTATGCTTTGCAGAGATTGGTAGAAATGGAGATTCAGGAAGCATTTCTACGCTTTATGACTGGAATTTTGAGGGGTTACCGATCTTACTTGCTACCTATCACAAAGGCACCTACTGTAGGAGCTACTGATGCTTCATCCCTTTTTGACTTCAATGTAAAAGCTAATGAGCTGACTTAAGTTACATTATTCTCTTTTTCCTTCTGCTAAGTCTGAATTTTGTAAACATCATAGCTATTTTTTATATAATAGGCATTCATGAGGTCAAGAGATAAAAACTTTCATAAATTCTATCAACTTATGCTAAAAACGCAAATGTTCTATCGTTTCATCGAGGAAAGGTCTTTTGTATCGGATAGTGATGCAAGCTTGGAATTTTTCGATGAGTGCATTGATAGAGTAAGTATTTAAATAATTTGTGTTACCCGTTTTATTAAATAATCACTGAATTAAATTAAATGTTTTACCGCAGATGGATGCTGATGATAGTGAA
Source organism: Acrocyrtus sp. NNG-2020 (assembly GCA_027744115.1). Lineage (NCBI taxonomy): Eukaryota > Metazoa > Arthropoda > Collembola > Entomobryomorpha > Entomobryidae > Acrocyrtus > Acrocyrtus sp. NNG-2020. The sequence goes on from JAHZND010005633.1 coordinate 7,296, forward strand.
AATGTAAAACTCGTCGATTACAACGAAAGTAGTCAAAGTGAACGAACGGTATTTGTAATGCCTCCTGAACCTAATGGTCTCCCAGCAAATGCAAAATACTCTTACAGCGGAATTTTTAAACTTCGTGACGATCTATTTGGTGCTGCTAAACCTAAACCAGATGTTTTAAATAGAATTCTTAAGGATAACGATCAATCTGCCCCCGGCAGTCCTATTGCGAGAAGAACTAAACAAGAAATTAAGTCTTCACATAAAAATGCAAAGAAGTATTCTGAAAATCCTCATTTGTGGGCTAAGTACCTGCTCTCTACATGTTATAGGTACTGTGAGAATGATAAGAATTTAAAAATTAGGTTGTTTGCCCATGACTTTATCTTAATGAAATTATATTTTCGTGGCTGATTTTCTTTAGCTTATGGTTCATCCATTTACCAAGCTACGTAAGCGTCACAGCTTCAAAGCACATGGCTCTCTGTTTAGCACATGAAACACTGGTTCGTATGACAAAAACTAAGATACATCCTGCAGACGAGGTGTGCTATCGCGTAGTAATGCAACTTTGCGGAATTTATAGTCAACCTCTTGTTGCCGTGAAGGTTAGTGTGAAATACATGCACAGTATGCACACACATGTAATTTAATTTATTAAATGTTGTGCTTTTATACCTAATACCGATATATTTTATTAAAATTTTTGTGCAGGTATTATTTGAAATGAAGCGATGTGGTATAACGCCCAACGCAATGACATACGGGTTCTACAACAAGGCAGTTTTGGAGGCCCAGTGGCCATCAAACGTTAGCAACTCTAGTCAGTTAATGTGGAATAAATTGAGGTTTGTTTCACTTTAAGACACGTCCTTTGAATTTAAATGTTACAGTTTTTATATTAGTAGTATCGTGTATTAATATGATGTGATTATTTTACAGGAATGTGATTGTTGGTGTAGCTCAGTTTCGGGCTGCTGGTAGACAACACCATGTGAGAAATCGTCGCCAGTTATCTCAGTCAACTGATGATGTAGATAAGATATCAACAGGAAGTGGTACGTCCCTAGATTCTCAGCAGAATCAATTAAACAGCAGTCGGCTTGCAAATACGAATACGTCTCCTACTATGTCAGCACTGGGCCCCTTAGGATCCATTGGAGGTTCGTTATATCAAAACGGAAAAAGTCAAAGTGACTCCGAAAGTGCTAGTGTGGCAACAACTGCAGTTCCTACTAGAATAAGTTCGTCGTCTGATGTTGGTTATGGTTCAATGACAGAACAAAAGCCTCCTTCAGATACGGATACTGAAGAGAAAGATCAGGCCGAAGATCCAAATTCTTCTCAAAATACTCAGTCTCGCAATTTTCCAAGGTCAGCAACGAAGTCCGCAAAGTTTTGGGGCCAAATGGGCAGGAGTTTGGATCAGTGGGTTCGATCTGGAGTTTCCAGCCTTGCAAATGTAGCATCATACGCAGCAGAAACTAGCTATTATAGTCCTGCATCTTTAATGATTTCGGGATATAACCCTGAATACTCATCTAGGCAAGGGGATTACGACTATGACGATGATGACGAGTTTGATGAAAATCCAGGTAATCTGAGGAGCGGAGGACCAAATCGCCGCTTAAACTTTGAGGATGAGGCAGATGATGCTGCTGCTGATGGTAAAGGTACCTTACGCCTTTTACGGTCCGTTAGCTTTGGCAATGACACGCAGATTATGTGCAAGCTAAAGGAGCTAAAAGAAGACTTGATTGCGGAGGAGCGTGGAAGGAAGCAACTTGCCAGCAATAACATGAATCCACCTACTGATACAGTAGAAAAACCTGATGGAGCTGTTCCGACACCGTCACTGGTATCTCATAATGTTGAAAATGAAAGATCTGGAAGTGAGGAATCTAACGGTTCACTGGAGCGAAAAATTAATCAGTTTTATGAACAGAAGTCAGATAATGGCAAGGGTAGGTCTAGGGAAGTTACTCCCGTTGAAGATGATTATGATGATCCCAGCTACCAGGATACCTTAAGACCAGACAGCTTAAATCCTCCATACTCTGCATCAGCGCAAAGAAGTGAAAGTAATGGTAATCAGGATTTCAGTCGTGAGACTACTCCGTGTAGCCCGGCAAGAACTCCAGTGACTCAAAATGATCCATTGGGTGCTTTGAGTGATCCGTGTAGTCCTGTTGGAGATAATTCGGTTATTAGAGCCGTTCCTGGTGCTAGTAGAAAATTTTTAGTATCTGCTGCTGCAGGTGGTGTATCTAAATCGAAAGCAGGTTCAAGCATATCCGATTTAAGGATACAAAATCAAGACTCTCCCAAGAGAACGTGCAGTGAAGGGCATATTGGTGGGTATATTGTTGGCCCAGGAGGAATTTTGGAAGGAAGTAAACATGGGGCTAGCTCAGCTTCCAAGTCCAGTTTTCACCGCTCAAGCACATTGCCGAATTATTCCACTATTGTTGGGTTGAGTGGCAATAACGGCAGCGGTTCTGATAGCCAGTCTATGGACGATAAATATGCGCATGGAAGCGGCAACTCAACACCTGTTGTACCTAGTCTGTCAGCTATAAGTTCCAGCTTAAAAAATCCATTTGGGTAAAGTAAACTTAATATGAAATTATCTTGAATCTGTTTAAAAGATGTAACATCTGAGATTTAATATGACAGGCGATATAGCCCTGGAAGATTAAGCTTGAGAAAGGCAGGAACGTCTCTAATAGAGTCAACAATAGGTGGAAAAAAAGCCGAGGCATTGATGGAAGGCTTCAATCAATTCAAGTCAGTTGCAACTGTCACCATGAAGAATAAAATTGAAGAGTTGAAAGAAGTGGTTGTTAACAATTCGCCTGCACCAAAGAATGGTCCATTCGGGTATTGATATTAATGACAAAACTAAGATATATTATTTGTATTGGTATTTGATTTGGTATCCTTAAAGATATGTAGCATCTAAACATTGTGATTACTTCTTGCAGAAGAGAGGATTTCAAAGATCAGGGCGATCTAAGCGATTACGAAGGGACTGAACCTGTAGTAAATGAGTGGGCAAGCGTTTCTGAATCTTACTTAGACAAATTGCTTACTACGGATCCGGCATCGACGCGAGCAAGCTTTGCAAGTGGTGATGCTAATTATGGCCTTAGTCATCACGGTATGTATAATTCACCGGGTTGTGCTAGTAAATTAATAATGCCATAATATAAACATAAATAAGATGTCTAAATATACCGATAAGTTCATATTCATTATTGAATTGTTTTTCCCTTCACAGACACTCCGTTATCTAGTTCTACACAATCCCTCCTAATGGTGGACAATACTAGAGGTACAGCAGTCGCTGCAAATCGTAAAGAGCATGCTCTACCAGTGGCTGTTGAAGTGAGTATGACTACTTGTTCAAAGTGTCATAGCTGTAATTCCCTTCTGTTTGACGAGGAAATTATGTCAGGCTGGACAGCGGAGGACTCGAATCTCAATACTCGGTACTTAAGCAGTGATTATAAATTATCAGTTATGGGGACTATAAATTCGAAACCCAAAGTTGTACGTACGTACTGAAATAATCATATAAACAAATATTTTTAGCTGTCCCCATTGCAGAAAATGGGCCGTTCCGTTTATGGAGATCACTCTTACAGACTATCGTCACCATCCGTTATCACAAATGTTTCCAATGACATCTGCTTCCAGTATAGAAAGTATGCAGAGCACAGCAAATCTCTCCAGAAGACCTTCTGTTATGAATCCACCTCAGGCTCAGAAGCTACAAGAGCCTCGATTAAAGGAACAAAGTGAAGTATCAGCAGTGCCTGCAGCGGTAAAGTCTACGGAAAAATTAAATGAAGGAGCAGAGATCGAGAGTAGTTGTGATGCAGAGAAAAAAGACGAACTCGCACTAGACCCACTAGGAGTCATAGAAGAATTACAAAGGAGCAGAAGGAATAGTCCTGATATAAATGAACCTAGCAATAGTGCAACAATTGTGCTACCTTCAACAACCATGCCACCTCCAAAAATTGAATCTTCCTCTGCTAATATTAACAATAATACATTACTTGTTGGATCTCATCCTCAGCCAATAATGACTAAATTAGAAGGTGTAGTTGGGGAGCCAATATTGGTCCCCTATCTTAGTCCATTAGTGCTCCGCAAGGAACTGGAAAATGTGCTAGATCACGAAGGAGATTCATGTTTAGTGCAGCCAAAATTTGTAGATGAACATCCCATAATCTATTGGAATTTAGTATGGTTCTTTCATCGTGCGAATTTAACTAGTCATATCAAGGGATTGTGTCTGATGGCCAAGACAGTTCTTCCAAATAAGAAGGTGTGCCGCAGAAAAGAAGATGGTGCTACTGCTACAGGTGGTAGTACATCGGATACAAAAGATGACAATACTAATAACAATGCTGACAGTGTGAGTAAGACCGAACAGGAGGATCTGGTTGACTTCACTGTGCATCCATCGTGGGATGCAGCAGATTCGCGAAATGTGTCAGTTAAATGTAAGTGGGACAATTCAAAGTTTCATGCAGAGTACGGTACGCCGCTGTACATCCATTGGCTCAAAAATAAGGAAAAGGAAGAAAAACCCGATGACAAGGAAAATGAGGAGCGGCCTAACATTGACAATAACTTAATAAAGTAAGGAATGCTTTTGTTTTATGCGATCGTATTCATTCATTCATTCATTCATTCATTCATTGTTGTTTCATAATTGTCCAGAATATGAAATAATAATGACATCTTTTATTTTCTCTAATGGCTAGATTAATGAACAACATCATTAAGGCAACCCAAGGTGGAAGTCTCTCACAAATTTGCCCCCAGTTGTTGTACCATTATCATAAACAGCCAAATGCACGTCATTTTCCGACTTATCGGGACTTTTTATTTCTTTCTCTGGTTGCTGCCGGTCGAGAATCAGTCGAAGCTTGTAAGTATACCAAATGAAAAGGGATTTTTAAATGCTAACCTAAAATATGTCTAATTTTGTGTGATCCGTTTGAAATGAAAATTATAAACCATTTACGATATGGTGAACTCAAACTTATCTTTGCGGTGGCGAATAGTGTGGGAATTCACGTTTACATTTAATTTGTGTCTAGTTAATTAAAATATATTTATATTTAAAATTATAATGGCGTGCTTATTGCTTTAATTAAACTACTTATAGCTCACAGAGTTACACAAAATATTCAAGGTAAAACTCACATACACTAGTAATGTGGTTGTGATTGTATTCAGTGTATTCGTACTTGTTAGTTTGTTGTTACAATTCAATTCGTGTATGCACTGTTTCGTTCATGCTTTCTTTACGTACATGAATTCAATTATTTGAAATAGATATTTGTGTTGTTAATGAAATGTTTTGTATTTTAATTTTAAGATAAAATACAATTGGTCTGGTTTGATTAATTTTAACGTATAATTGACTTTTAGATGGCTACGGACTGGACAAAGAGTATCGAGACGTTTACAGTAAACACCGTTCCAATGATGACTTTGAATGCATGGATACTGGTGACCTGCCTCCCAATGATACAGCACTGTTTTGTCGGCGCTACTTCAAGGAACTGGAATTATGAACTGAAAATATTCTTTTAACTGAGCCTATGTAACGCAAACCTATCAACGATATCAAAACCGTGCATTGCATTTTTCTCTTCATGGACTGTGGAATAAGAAGCATTTATCAGTAGTTAATAAAGCCTAGAGTACATTACACGACTACGAGTTTTGTAGTAAAAACTATTATTAGAACTAGTAATATCACAAAACATAGTTCCAATTATGTATGTAAGCATGAAGCAAAGAAGGTTGCTACTTAAATCATTCTAATAAATATTGCATAAACTTAAGAAAGTAAGTTTTTAAGTACATTACTTGTAATGAATTTTACTTTGGTTTTAAGATGCCGTTTAGCTACAATGAGTTTTTTTACTCAAGAATGAAATGATTTACTATAAAAAAGATCAATTGATTTACTTTAAACATGTATACGTTTTACTTCTCTTCTACACAACCATTACAGACGAATTTGTTTTGATTATGTAATGGCTTTCATTGTAATAACGAAACTAGCGATAGAATTAGTAGGTATATATAAGTTTGTTTATGGATTATTCGTCGGTAATTTTAAATAATGATACATTTAACATGTCTCAAATGATTTTTCACTAATTGGTTATAGCAAAGTACGATATTTGGCATAAAGTATGTAGTTTGTTATTTTTGCCAGAATGCAGTTTTGTGATAAAAGTTTTAAAATATTATCGTGCAAAATGTCGTGGAAAGAAATATCTTAATAAAACTGAAAGAAAACGAACAATAAATACACTCATAAGCAGCCGTTTTGCCATTTGATATTAGTTGTTTGCTTATTATTAATTGCATAAGCGCATTGAAACGTCAATCTTATTATTTCAAATTCAAAGACTTCAATTTAATGCATTTTCCTGTTGCAATAAAGTGGACAAAACATGCAAAGTCAACTGCATTGAGTTTTTCATACAACAATTGCTATTTTTACATTGCTAAACATTTTATGCATAATATGTAGTTTCATAGTTTATGTATGTACAATCCTTTTCATAACCCTTTTCTGTAAAGTTCGCAAAAAATATTTGAAACTGAAAATATTTCATAGCGCTTGGGTTTTAGAAGTGGATGAGTTGATTGTCCTTCCTCGCACTTCTCTTCCTCTGTACTAGCTACTAACGCCCATCCTCCACAGGCAATCATTTACATTTTTGTGGTCTTAGAGAGCCTTCAGTTTTATATGTCGAATAAAAATGTAGCTATGTACCTATAAAGATAGTCCGCATTTCATTCATTAGCTTTACCTTTCCCCTCTACCATCGGATCATTTTATCTTCAAATCAGAATCCTCTATACTAAAGTCATCCGATCCTAAGAGCTAGAGCCTCCACCACATTTTTTATAGCAGCAAATTAAGATATTAAAACGAGCAGTAGGAAGTTTGAGGAAACTTGTTGAGCGGGGATGCAGCAGAGCACGCCAAGTTTCTGGGTACTGGGTTCTTGAGTGTGATGATTGCTTTTCATTTTTCCTAAAATTCTGTAATAAAGCAAGGTATTTTAAGGAAATTATGAAGTAGAAAATCTTGGAAGTTGCATGCAGGACGGGGAAATGTATAATAATAGAAAGTGTAAATCATCTTCACGACCATTTAGCCATGTGCAGGCAAGGCAGTATACTGCACTGTAATAGTCTCAAAAATTCACCCAAGCATGGTGACTGTTAGAAAAGATGTGCAATAGAAGATTGCTTGAAAAGATGTTGGATGTTGGGTTAAGTTCATTGCTAAAGAACAAAATGCTGCACGTAGCCTCTGCCTAACTATCTACCTATATCATTATCATTACTAGCAACATAACGATCATATCCATATACATAGAATATTTTTCCTAGCTAAAAGTTAATCTAGTGCTAACGCTAACAAGCTAACATGCGAAAATGTAGTACATGATGCATAGTACGGAAATAGTACGACTAAGACTCTAGTGAGCTACACGGTAATAGGTATTGGTATTAATATTTCATATACCCGAAAACTAGAAGGAATGTCAAATATATTTGAAACTTCAGTGTTATGTAATACCTGTTAGTGCAGAGGTGGGGATACATCTCCAGCTAAGACTGTTTTAGCCTTAAGAGGGTAGCTCTGCAATGAGTCCAGACCAGGCGAGCATGAATTTTTGTTGGGCCAGTCCAATCCACCCAATGATCGTATCATTGTATTGGTATTACTATGACTAACTCCACGTAGGTATATACGTCTGAAGCTACCTCGCGAATTTCATGACTGTCATGTCACGGCACTATGCTTCTGATTCTCTCCGCTGTTGGCAAAATTCTGCTTCCTTAGCTTGTAGCTTGCAATTCTCTAACTGAACTTGATCTTGGCCGGTCGCTCCTGGCTTTGTTAGAAGTGTCTGCCAGCAATTCCTTTCTGTAAAATTCGCTTAGTTCACTTTACCGACAACTCACCATTTACGACGGGTACTCTCTTTCATGGAATTTCGCTTTGCAAAATTGGAGGAAAGTTGAAATAATGAGGGAAGGGTTAGGGTAATGCTTTCTTGTACACACATCATATGTGATAATGGTAGGTTTTACCTCTTTCCATAATCGGATTCAGCATGGGGCTAGGGCAGGGGCCGTTTCTTTGTTAACTGGCTAAATATTTTCACATTAAGAGCAAAGCTTCTCCTATTCATATATACATACAGATACTCAGTGCTGACTGGGTACGCCACATCCGTAGAATATTGAAATAGAATCTTCGCCCACATGAGCATGATATGCCGGCGTGCAAGAAATCGCTTTACGTGATGGCAATGGCAAATTCAGTCATATATTTCATCCAGTCAACCTCCCCTTTTCCATTTCATTTAATTTTCTGCAATGTTCAATTACAGTCAAAAATTGATCTTTTCCACAGCTATAAGCAGTTGACCACTTCAGTCTTAAAACGGCTCTTGTAAATGGTGCAGCCAGCCAAAAACCAGCAGCTTCATTGTTAAGCTGTTCATCCAGCACCCTGATAAAAGCAACCCGGGAAGCGGAAGCACTCAAGTTTTTTTTTGTGCTGTAGTTTTATCCGGTTCGCAAATTCATCTCTCTGGACAAACTGCAAAAAGGGACTACTACCATACCTAAACGCTAAAGGTTAGTTACTCCTATTCTATTTGAATTAAGTTTTCCAAGTAGGAGGTTTTTAAATGGTCCTTCATATTCGGAATTATTACAAATTACAATTAATACCAATTTAGCAAAAGTACAATAATTCACTTGTCATTTCATCAGAGTGCCTACGTACGTACCACACAGTCATGCATCTAGAACAATTTGTTCTCCATCCTGTCATTCCACTCTGGACTTTCTAAAAGTGCTCCAGCAGCAACTTTACATTTTTTGTCTAATAAGCGATTCATTTTGGCAAGTGGTGGTGATGATAAATGTGCCTGCGGATGTGATTTGAGCACATGCACATGGACTGATCAAAACCAAGCCGGTTACAGAACTGCAGCAAGTTGATTGCAAATTTTTTTTTGCTGCTTTAGCTGGTGTAATAAAAGTATATGACAATGACCACACATACTATGTAGCGTATTGAGGATTATGCGAAACGAGCGATCTCATCTCAGCTAAAGCTGAGATCCTCGTTCACGTCATTGTGCTCTGCTACAAAGTTGCTGCCAGCTGCCTCTTCTCTCTTTTTATCTCACTATCGCGAATATCGCGATCTTTTCGAGTTAGTGCCGACCCGGCATTTTTATACTACGTGTACTTAGATATGAATGGTGGCGATGGTGTGGCGTGATAGAATCAAGTTGACAGCACTAACTTGTTGTAAGCCTGGCTGCTAGATAGCAAGTATCATCTTTAATCGCTCGCATGCAGACATTATATTCCATTATCTGTGTTAAAGATTTCATTGTGATTTTTATTAGGCACAATTTTGTCATGAAATGGCTCAGGAAATGGTGTCTAGCTGCCTACATAAATAATTATGTCCTTTTTCTTAACCACTTAGCACTTAATTTAGACCTCTTCAAACCAATGCAATTAAATCTTTTGTTCAACAGGGAAGAATGGTACTTTTCTGTACTTTCCTTGATGTCTAAAATCTCTTTTCAAATTTTTTCCTAGTGTACATACTGCCAGGCAAAGTAGACTGATTCTTCAAAAGGTTACATTGAAGCAATTCATTCATTCTTGCTAGCTCTGTAAGAAAGGCTAGAAACAGTAAAAACGGATAAAAATGATTTAACGTTGAAATGAAATGCATTATTATCTCGTTGAGAACTGCTGACTGGAGGAAGTTTGCGTATTGAACTTGTGAACTTTATATTGCTGAATGGTACTAAACCCGCAACTCGTGTAGAGTTTAATGGAATGATGAATCCTCTTGACATACAAAAGCATACACGCAATGATCGGATGATAACCAAAGTCGATTGACGAAATTGAATTCGTGCATGAGCTTGGCCCGGGTTGGTACGGTGTAGAACTGTGCAGTTTTGTAAATCTTAAATTTACCTAGTCTCAAGTTACACATAATTAAAGTTTTTTGCCATTACTGCGTATGTACTTATTTATATGATTTTTCGCGTAATCTCGATCTTATCATGCTATCATAAGTATCAATACACAGTTATCCATGCCGAGCACAGACGTGGGAATCTTATCAGAAATGTATCCGCTTTTTTGCTGTAGTTCCTATATTACACTTTTGGAATGTTAGGAGTCTCTATATGATATGTATGTACGCGCATTTTGTTTCGTACGAGGAGTAGTTATCCAACTTTAGATCTGCGATAATTTAGTGTACACAGAGATTAAATATTGAGACACTCAGTAGTCATCAAACATGTTACCGCTGTTCTTGTGGGAATTCTTTAGATCTGAAAAAGTTGCAAAAGTTTTAAAGTACAAGTTAAGTATAGCAAAGCACGTGAACATAACAGCGCTTAAAACATGACCGATTATGATATATTACCCATATTACATCAACATTTATGGCTAGAGAAAGAAACATTTTCTTGGTGGGCATCTCTTCAGCTGCTGCGGAAGGATGACAAATGAAAATTGGCAGGCAGGAACAAAGTTTGTTGGTATTTGCATGAGAGTATAAAGATTGGGGAGATGCTACTTGTTGAACCTTGATCTTTGTGTCTGGTCAAAGTTGTATTTGATTAAATGAATGAACGATGAGACAGCGAAAGTATATGAATGTACCTAGATATACTACGTAAAATATTGCCACTGTCGCAGGTTTATATACTAGTCTCAATTATGGCAACATTCTTTAAAAGAAAGCTGAAAATTTGAGTTAAACGATAACTAATTTAGCTGAATAGACATAACCTGTCACAATCAATTGCTCTGCTTTGGACTATGAACTGGACTTGTATGCATACACTTTGCTTGTCCAACAATTTGATTAGCTTTCTCCGAGGTTTTAACGAGTCGCTAAATATGTATCTGAGTTATTTATGATTAGTACAGCACGTACACAATTTTATTGTTTTTTCCAGAGGTCATAATACTGCAACTTTTGGCAGAGAAAGAACTCAGACAGGAAAATGGCTCCAACAAGTCAAAAATCGGATCATCAAATGATCCACGCCGAAAATATTCGGCGGATGTCAGACATTGGTATTCGTAGCAACATTAAGCTACCACCCCGGAAGGAAATTCTTTGTGACGGTTGGTTTTACGATATTACTGACTTCGCTAGGAGGCATCCTGGAGGAAGTATAATTGACTATTACACCAAAACGGGGGAAGATGCAACTTTGGCCATTCAGCAGTTTCACCAGCGGTCTCCCGCTAAGGTGAAAGCGATTCTGAAGTCCTTCAAACGTCGTCCAGCGGAAGATTTTGAAGGTAATCTTTAAAATAGTGTCTCATTGACTGTTTTAAAAATTTTATCGGTGAGAGATTATTTAAATAATTTGTTCATTGTTTTTTTAGTTTTCGCGAATCCAGAACAAGCAAAGCGGCATAAGGCTCTGACAGAGGATTTCACAAAGCTCTATTTGGAGTTGGAAAAAGAGGGAATGTTCAAGCCCTCGTACATTCACAATGTGTACAGAGTTGCTGAACTTATTGCGATAGGTTATGTAGGTTATCTACTCCTATTCTCCCAAAGCTACATCGTTAAGTTCTTGGGATGTGCTCTCCTCGGTCTCGCTCAGGGAAGATCTGGCTGGGTACAACACGAAAGCGGTCATCATTCTCTCACTGGAAATCCAAAGATGGACAGATTTATTCACGATATACTTTTTGGTAATAGCAATAGCATAAACGATGTGAATTTTACTACTTACCCTGCCTAGTGCATTTTCTATTTAGCATACACTTGCATGCAATTTACAGCCTAAGGTAAACAAATAAGCTTGGGAATATCTAATCAGCAGTAATTTCGCAATATTACAATTCGTGCGAATCTAAAGTTATTTATATTCCCATATGCCAATTGGTTACACGGGAAAATGTATTTTTAAACAAATATCCACGAATATTTCAGGTATCGGACTAGGATTGTCCTCCACGTGGTGGAGAAGAGGTCACAATCGACATCACGCTATGCCCCAGCGTTTAAAACACGATGTCGATTTAGACACACTTCCACTCATCGTTTACAATGTGAAAGTCGTTAAAAACGAAAAGCAAGGAAAAACCTTCCTTGTTCAGAACCAGGTAAACGGAAAAAGAAATTTTTTATATTACGTGTACATTTTACATGTTTGTTACACGTCCAAATCTGGAGGCTTCGACTAAAATTACTGTGAGCTGTGAAAATTGGTTTATTTTCAGAAATATTTGTTCCTCCTCATGGACACTCTCATTGGAACACTATCGTGGCAACTTTACATGCACCCTAAGTACATCCTCAAGCATGGATATTATCTCCAATTAGCATCTATTGGGGGCCATTATTTACTAGCGTACATGGTGGGATTTTGGCCTTGGCTCATTTCAACTTGGCTAATGTCCATTTACCTGTTCGGGAATTTCGCACTTTCTCATACCCATTTGCCAGTGACTAGTGAGCCAACACACTGGGTAGAGTACAGTCTCCTGCATACCGCCGATGTAGAGCAGAGATCTTGGTGTAATTGGTGGATGGGTTACCTTAATTATCAAATTGAGCACCATCTATTTCCAACTATGCCTCAATTTCGTCACCCCAAAATTCACCATCGTGTGAGAGCCCTTGCCGAAAAGCATGGCATTCCGTATTACGTGTACTCATATAAAGAAGCTCTGTACAAAACCTTTAAGAACCTGGAAGACGTCGCCGAAGAATTTAAGCATATGCAAGGTTAACCACACGGTAGTACATGTACTGTAATTAGGCTCTAGCTCTGGTTGCGGTGAGCAAAGCACCATAGTATTTGTGCACTATCTGCTATACACATTAATCTCCATTTTTTCACTTTTTAGCTTAAGCTAATCATTACTGTGATTGTCTAAAAAATGGTTTCTTAAATTACGCGTCGATTTCATACCTCTTTCGATTTGATGTGTCAACAAAGCGGCACTTTGTAACAGTGGCACACTATTAAATAGTTACTAATTAAAAATGTAAATATTTAAGTATTCTATACTGATATGTACCATGACCGGTCTAATGAATCAGTATGATCGTGAATCTTTTTCTATATATTTAGATATAAAGCATTAGATTATAAATGTGATAAGGTGTAAATAAATTATTAATAGAAAAACTAATACCTTCATTAAAGTACTATCAGTAACTTTAACTTTGATCTATACAGGTACACATGCGTCTAGGAATGGTAACAATTAACTTGGTGCATCATAATCATTAATCCAAGATAAAAATGAAAACTAACTGCATGTAATTTCATATTATAATTTAATGCAGTCGATTGTTAGCATGGATCATATCCCTTCCTACGTCTTCTTGAGAAGCTGCATGCTCTGCTGCAAAAGTTTGACATTGGCTTGTCATGCCTATCTTTTGTACATATACGTATTATGGCAACTTTCTAAGGAATTTCGCACTCGCATTCGCACACCTCATGAAAGCTCTTTTTGTGCATTTGTCCAGTACAAGATCACATCGGACTAGGACAAAGCAAATTTTTGGACGGTTCTTATTTTTTTCGTGAGTGGGAAGCTAAGCTGCACCGAAGCGAGCCATAAAACCACCAGTTTGAGTTTCCATATATTCTTTTATCGTATGTATTACATCATCATCACATCACCTGTTTATTTTTTATGAAAAGTACCAAAACACTGCGGAGGTTGATGAACAATGCCAAAAATGCTTGTGTGCAAGTGTTACATA
>JAHZND010005634.1:0-15799 GCA_027744115.1 Acrocyrtus sp. NNG-2020
TAACTAGACTTCTTGCCCCGCAGGGACTTGCTTGCTATTCAAAGACTATAGCTCGACTATATACAACTTACATGGACAATCCACGATGCTGCATGCTTGATAACACGCTTCATGTCCCCTAAAGCTAAATTGAGTTTTACGGCAGGAGCACAACTCGCCCCCTGCCCACTCACTACTCTATGATGCATTGTGCATGCACAGTGCATTTTGCTCACTCTCAGAAAAAATCCCTCAAAAAGAGAGAATTAAGCGATTTTGGGCAAATTTACACTAATCGCTTATGAGAAATCCCTGCGATCCCGAAATTTACAGGAAAATTCCATCCTAGCTCAAAAACACTAATCATTAAACAAAAAAGCTTCTGGCCTTCCTTCCGCAGTTCCGACAATTATATCGGGAGGCTTTTTCAGATAGCAAACAAGTTTCTCCTAGATACATTAAACTAAAGTAGGGATTCGTAGTGGAAGAGAAAGGACCACGCGTCCTTGCTTCATCCTTCACTTGCCAAGTCTGCAGCTCCCTTCATAATAGCAAAGAAAATTGGAGCTAGGGCCGAAAATTTAAAAACTTCTCACAGCAGCCAGACCAAATATACAAGATATCTTCGGTTTTGCATGATTACATCGATTTGCCGAGAAGGAATTGGAATGAAAGAAGAACCAGAACTAACTCGGCTACATTTGCACACATACATTGCATGCGGTGTCTTAAACGGGCAGTTGTGCAGAGCCGCATGGACATACTCGGAATGCATTGAATTAGAAGGAATAAACAGCTAGGTAACTGTTGGCCTCCGTAAGCGCCTCCCAGGATAGCAAAGAAGCAATCTTTGAACTGTGAGTTAATAATCCAACACATTACGTCTTGCACACTAGACAAAGTCATTTTGAATTTTGACATTTTCCAAGATAATATTCCTCATTAAACCTTATTATCATGGGCGAACATAAAAGCTAGAGGAATGTGTGTGTGGTAAATTGGCAATAATAATAATGACCCTAGACTCGCTGGTCTGTTCTCAAGGCCTCCTTCTTAGGTAAACTCATATATATCGCATTGCGTCTTTGAATGATTTTTTTAGGCAACCAACGTACAACGTACGAACTACTGAGACTTGATGAGAAATTCTCATTGAGAATAACCTCCACATATACCTACTTACATGGAGGATATGGATATCATGCAGTACGACTGCAACCTATTGCAAGCTAAAGGACAAAACTGCTAAGGCTTGTGAAAAACAGATCCCACCATCCGCATCCAAACCAATACACTTTGGTCTGCTGAGCTAGGGGTATATTGACAAAACGATGATAAAAGGGAAAGTTACATGAGTGGGATATCCGAACTCATTCACTTCTATACAAGGGAAAGGGTTGACGCTCCTGTCTTAGCCAACACACGAACACTTTTGCATAGTCCACGATTGAAAATGAAAGCAGGAAAAGCGCAATATCTAATTCTCCTACTAGACTACTAGAGTAAATTCCATTTTGTAGTTGGCAAATAGTACATTTTCACTTACATTTTGAAACCTTCCCATGCAAAAACTACAATCTTCCTTCCCTACTATATACGCAGCATTGTTGACGGAGGATTTTCATTTCCCTTCGAGTCTGCATATACTGTAGTTCGCATTCTCCGTATAAACCTCTAGCCGTTTCGGCTAGCTTATGGAGACAGCACACCGCCGTCTCCTTTTCACGCGAGTGGCGGGTATGAAAACAACGCATTTTATTTGTCTTTATTTGCGCCACTATAAAAGGCGATCGGTGCGGACTCTGTTAGTTAGCTGTAGCCATGTATATCCGAAGAATGCGAACTACAGTGTATATATCCGGGAGTACATGCAGGGTACGCAATTGTACCTTCCTCACATAAAAGAGGGGAGCAAGTTAAAAGGAAGAGGGGTGGAACGTGAAGGAAGCCAGAGATTTTAAGCTTGTACAGACGCTTATCTCAAAAACGCTAGTTTCAGCAGATCCCGGTCCGTATTTTTTACTCCCAAAGATGCTAGTCATTATCTTAGCCGAAGTCCCAAAGTTTTAAAGAATGCAATGCATCTTACAAGTAGCAAAGGTTGTGTTCAAAATTTGCAATTTAAAACAGTAGTCTTGTGCACTTTTGTACGTAGAATTTAACTACACTCACAATTTTCTGCAAAACGAATGTTTACAATTTTTAATTCGCAATTTAATTACTGGCGTCGCCTATCCTGTACATTAAGTGCTTATGGATGAATACATTGTAAGTATGAGAGGAGAAGATCGGCTGTACCTATTCGTGTTCATATTTTCTTTCTCGCGAGAGCGTAGAAAAATATGTGAATGGAGTGATTTCTCAACTGACCTGACCGTGTCTTGAAAAGGATATTTACATAATGCATATATGCATTTGCGAGACAATATGGTCTTGTGGCCGGCTCCTGCTCACCATCAACCATTGTTGTGCATCTTCCAACGCTCGCTGGACCTTGTACCTTTTAATGTTTATCTTTTTTCTTTTGCGCGAGCGAGAAATCACTCTAATCACATATCTTTCAACTCTCGCGCGAGAGAGAAAATATTGACATCAACAGGTACAGCCATTCTTATCTTCTCATACTCTAGGCTACTATTTCAAATTGAAAATTTGAAACACAACCTTACATACTTCCCTTGTTAGCAAGTATTTCCCGGATTAAGGGGCTATAGCAAGGCTGTTAAGTCTACGTACAAATCGTTGGATGTACAGGAGTGCTAGCCAATAGAAAAAAAGCGTCGGTAGATGATGATGATGATGATGAGCGAGTGCACACTACACAACCCACACTCCCGCTCTACCTTTTTTTCACAAATATGTAGGGATCACTTTGATTGCTAATTTCTTATAATTGGGCAATCAATCGATAATTTCGCACATATAGTTTGTAGAGGGACTTCAGTTCATGTATTAACACCATTTTCAAGTTCGAAATCGGTACCGTTTAGCATAATAACTCAATTAAATTAACTCTACTTTTCCATTTATTATTATGGAATCACTTGACCCTAGTACCTAATTATCGTAAACTGTGCTAATTACTGAAAGTAAATTCTAACTCCACTAACAACTAGTTCACTCTCTACAAAATGTATGCAGGATTTTTGAAAATAAACACTCACTTAATAATGATTGCTTTCCGGAAGTCACTTCACAGATGTTTGCATCTGGCCATAAGCAAGTATGGGTGCGCGTGTTGTGTTGCAAGTCCTTCTGCTCAGCTAAAATGTATGACTGGGCGGCCCCATTCATATTTGCTATCCCTGTTTAATCCAGCATCCCCCAGGAATCCTGGCGAATTAATCCTGTTAATACAACAATTTCAACTTTTTCAAAGTGTTTAAATCAGTAGATCTTTATACAAATCAATTCTTCTTAACTTGTTGAAATATTGGTTTTAATATTTGTGTTTGTCGAAACAATGTTGGATTTAATGAGGATGTTGCATTTACTCTACTAACTTTTTCAGGTTAAGGAAAATGTATTGGGCAGTTCTTCAGATATCGTTACAGGTACTGGTAAAGTTTACAACTTTGCTAGTGCACCTTGATGAGAGATTGGAATTTATTGTTGAACACCTATCGCTAATATCGCTAATCGCGATTACTTAAAGAGCATTTGTCAATGTCTTCAAGAATATTTAAACAAATAGATACTCTCAATCGCATACTCTTGAATTACAGGTTACATGAACCACTCCGCAATAGTTAGAGATTTAGATATTATTAAGAAATAGGTACGATTGTCTATGTCTGTATGGAACTGTGTCTTGCAATATAAGTACTATGAAAGAAATAAATATTAGTTTATATTAAGTTTTAAGTAAGTTGAAACTTGGAACTGCAATTAAGATAAGGACTAGCATTTTTGGGTGTAAAAAATATGGACTAGGGTCTGTTGGGACTAGCATTTTTGGGGTTAGGATCATGGGACCAGTTTTAGGACCGCTTCCAGTGTACAAAGCGTAGATGTGTATGCAGCTGCGTCAACTAGAGTAAAGTAGTGTGTGCCGTTATGGCATTTCGAATGGAATAGAATTTTTACAGCCGAGCGTGAACATCCCACCGGCCTTATCGACCCATAGCATGAATCCTTGTGAAATGATATAACCCGTAAATTCTGACAGCATTTGATATTGACAAGCTATATTCTCTTTTCTCTTTCTCCTTTCATTTTCCTATACCTTTCGTTTTCGAGGGAGCTTGATATAGGGATGCATAATGCACATAAAATTGTGAATTTATACGAAATGGAAAAAAACTACGAGATGATGATGGTGTGCACAGCCAGATAATGTAATAGGATTGGCTGATGGTAGCTTGGTTCCTTTCTTTCCTCTCAAACTGTTATTCTCGCAAGGTTTTTGTATATCGACAAAAACTTTCTTTTCAGTGAAACCAGAGGAAAGAAGAGAAAGAGAGTGGAGTTCATCATTTTTGAAAACATAAAGTATTGCGCTCTATGCATGTCCAAGCATAAATTTCTAAACGCCGTCCACATAGACAGATACTACGCAGAGTGTTTAAAAGTGTAAACGTATGTCGCTCTTGGCTCTCGTAAACTTATCTTTTCAAGGTGAGTAAATTATATTTTCCGAGGTGACTGCTATGATAATGAACACATTTCATGATGTGCAGGAACTAGATAATGCTTTCTTTTTCTCTGATAACATTCCATTGCTTTGTCTGCAAATTCCGTCACATATTTGTTACTTTAATCCTTTTTCAAACCTTTATCAGGAGGCAATTATTATACTTTGTAGGTGTAATGCGTCATACAAATTTTGCTTCCGTATGTGCTCACAATATATTGAACAGTCTTAGCAGTTCATGTTTAGATTAGATAGAGCAAAAAACTCGTTTTTAGCATCTTAGTCTCTTCTTATTTTTTATTTACATACAAAATGCGCAACCATTCTCTTAGGTATGGCTTTGTAATTTTGAGCTATGATTTTGATGCTATCAAATAAATGCAGTGAAAAGTGTGATTTGGTAATACCTATGTAGGTAGATCTTGTAACTTGTTTTCTTTCAAAATCCTGAAAAGAACCCTACCTAGCTAATAAATGAAGAGCTCCTTCCCCACATTAAAAGATACAAACCTGCGACGGAGGACACCTGTGTTACAAGGGCGGGCAAACTAGCGTAGAGCATGCTTCTCTTGGTGTAGATTACGGCCTACATGGGACATGAGACGGAGGTGACCAACATGGAACTCTGAAAAGTTGATGAAAATGATCATGTTTGGCATTACTACGTTACCTCTTGTTTCTAAGTAATACTATTGCTTGTCATGGATTTTTGATGGGATTTTGTCTTTCCCCGTCCTTCTCACGTCGATGCGGAGGTCAACGGCTCGTTCATATGGTCAACCAGTCAACCAGTCAGTTTGTTCAAGTTATAACCGCAACTCAAGCACCGCCACACTGTTGTGTATTGAAAAGAGCCGAAATCCTAAGCATGACTAAGGGTGATTTTCTGTAAAACATCTTTTGCATCATTACGCACCTATATCACGTTTGGTATAAAAACTTCACCACTTCTTTTCATATGCTTTATTCTCCTTGTTGTGCACAAACTAACATAGGTACCTCTAATTCTTTATCCATGGGGGAAAATTTTTCATTACCTGAAGAAATTTTGGGCATGTGTTGAAATACCACCCAATCACACTGGGAACATAAGTTACAAAATAAAAAAGTCGTTCTTCTAGAGACGGCAGTAATTACAATAAGCCTCTTTTTGTCTTAAATTAAGGAAAGTGTTGAAGAATACTCATCTGATCGAAAATATTTTTATACATTTCTTAAAAAATTGATTCAACACCAGCAGCCAATAATCTGTCACTGTTTCAAGCCGCTGGGGGCTTTTTTTTAGTACGACTAACTTTTTCTTAAATTAAAAATTAAATTCTCATCCAGAAATGAGAAAACTAAAGTTGAAAAGTTTTACATATAATTTAATTGTAGAAGTGTTAGAAAAGTTAGTTGGCGAAAAGTCAAGTAGCCTGGTTTTGTTTTCATCTGTGCCACGAAACCGAAGTGTTTTCGCACAAACCCTTACTGTCAGTTTACTTATTTCCAGTAGAACTAGTAATACTAACACGGGATACTCGCAAGGTGTAGTGAACGAATAGAGGTCTGATTAATAGTAATTAAATAATTCGAACATGCTGAACACGAATCTGATTTCAAATCACAGTCTAAACCCACTTAAATTTAACTACGAGCAATTAAATTTAACTATTTTAAAGGTAACGGAGGTAGAGTAGGAAACAAAACTTGAGGAAACCACAGACCGGTGTCTAAAGAATATGCAGATGAGATGAGACGAGAGATGAGAGCAAATGACATCTCATTTGCATATTCTTTTCCGCAAGTCGTGCTTCCTAGTCTACCTCGGTTACCTTTAGAATAGTTAAATTTAATTGCTCGTAGTTAGATGTAAAAGGAACCGGTGAATTGCTTCCCCACATTTGCCTCCCGGTAATTTGCCACCCCACATTTGGCTGCCTGGAATTTTGCCTCCCACCACATTTGCCTCCCTGGAATTTCGCCTTCCACCACATTTGCCTCTCTGGAATTTTTCCTTCCACCACATTTGCCTCCCTCGAATGTTGCTTCCCACCACATTTGCCTCACTGGAATTTTGCCTTCCACCATATTTGCCTTCCTGGAAGTTTGCCTCCCTCCACATTTGCCTTTCTAAAATTTTGCCTCCCTATACATTTGCCTCCCTGGAATTTTGCCTACCAAATCCAAATTTGTCTGCCTTTCTTCTCTAATTACAACCAAGTTCAGTAATCTTAAACATAAACTGTTTCAAAAACTATAAATGTTTTTGTAAATACAGAAAGGTAAAAGTTAAGATTTTTGAGATAACAGAAAGTAATATTGGTGGATTGTTGGAAGAACAGTGTATATGATAGCGACATTTAGATGGAGAGACAAAAGTTCTAGTTCTACTAGAAATTAGTAAACTGAAAGTAAGGGTTTGTGCGAAAACACTTAAGTGCTTTTGGGTGGTTTCGGGGCACAGATGAAGAGCGCATTAAAACAAAGCCAGGCTACTTGACTTTTCGCCAACTAACTTTTCTAACACAGTTACAATTAAATTAAGTTGAACCGCGTGCCACTGTGAAGAAATTAGCTTATTTAGCTACTAGGGGGCTATGCCCATACATATGGGCACTTCTAGCGTACCTCTCTGTGCTGTATGCATCTATGCATAATGTGTCTAACAATAAAGGGGTTAGACTTTAAATGAAGTCTATCAAATCAATTGCTATATTTGAAAATATCATTTAAAACTTCACGGTATACCATATTTTAGGTTTACCTAGCGTTGAGATTTCAACGCACGTAATTACGAATTTCAGCTAAATTTGATTCACATTTCTCCAATTAAATTATAGTGCCAACTTTGATGTCAATGATGACCATTGCCTCGATAAATGGAGAAATATCAAAGAAATTTAGCTGAAAATCATAATTTCTCCCATATTTGGTATCCTGATTTCGATTATGACATCCAATTTTCTCCCTGAAGTCCAAGGACCGTAAAATCTTTCGTACATTGGAGGTTGCTATTGGTTTTTAAACAAAATAAAAATTTGGTCGCGGCTAAGAAAATAAATGTAATATTCAGATTCAGGACCCCAAAATTAGGTAAAATTGTGAATTTCAGCTAAATCGGAGCGAGGCAGCGAATTCTGAAGTAGAGCTGAATGCCACTGCAATTCGATAATAGCGGAAACCAAAATAAGATTACATAGTTTTCTGTCACAAACCCAGCTCGGGCCTTGCCAAGAGGCGAAGGCGCATGGCAACGATATAAGTTTTTTAAAATAGTAATGTTGCATAGAGCAACCAGCCCTGCAAATTTGAAGTTTTAATTCTTTCCTCATCTCTAGGGATAAACTTCATAATCATTGACATGTTCAAAATCAACACAGATACTCCATTCCGGCTGTATGGTAGAGAGAAAGAAATGATAGTAAGCAAAATGTTGCCCGGGTGGGGATCGAACCTAGGACCCTACACATTGCAGTTGTAAACCTTAACAGATTGATCTGTGAAGGCAGTGTACTACTGAAAGTGTGATTTAGCTGCCCCAGATGCAAGCATGCATGGCAATCACCAAAGTTGCTTGTGTCAGTCACGAAAGTGTAAAATATAATATGTAGGACATTGTACGTTTTGCTATTTAGTCAGTGGGGCAGGAGGCAGGGATTGTTTTTACGACATTTTTCATGCTACTACAGTTCCCAGTCACAATATTCGTTTTTAACTGATAGAAACCTAGAGGGAAATGTACGAAAATTGTTTTAATTTGTTTTTCTCTAGATGTGCCGGTAACAATAGCCTCCATCTTTAGTAAGGATGATATTACCTTTTTCGCATTCTGATGGGGAAGACATTTTTTGACAGCTTTGTTCATTAAGCTTCATTTGATACCTTTTAATAATTTAAATGAGTACTCATTTTTATTTGAACCGAAAAAAGTAAAAGATAAGCTGGTAGAGACCCCAGTCCCAGCAAAAGCTACTTATTATTCTCGGTGGCAGTGAAAGACAAGGGTGTGAAATAAATAGTGGGATTTGAAAATGCCTTCGTATCGTAATGGCTATCCTTTTAAGGACGAGCAGTGCACCAGTTGCCATTGTTTCTCTGAAATTGTCTCGGATGCCGAAGGAAACTGTAGCCGTTGCAGGACTAAATGGAATGACTTGGTCCATTCTTCCCGTCCTTCTCATCTTTATATACAAAATATAGGACTTGCTTCGCTTTTTTTCCTGGCCCTAGCTGTGCAAGACACTTGTGCAACGGTCGTGCAAGCAAAAATAGGCAAGATACGGGGCATCGAAGAAGAAACATCAACGGGAAACACAAAATATTACGCATTTAAGGGAATTCGCTATGCGTCTGCTCCAGTGAAGGAACTCAGGTTCAAGGTATTTAATAATTTAAAGTTCTCAGATAAACATGTCGACTGCCCGAAAAAGTTTATGCACCTGTCGTTATTTAATGTCAGATGGAACCATACAGTTTACCTTATTAAAAAATCTCAGTGTAGGGTGTACTTGCAGTGGCATCCTATTTAACTGTGCAAATTGCTGCATCGCTCTGATTTTTCTGAAATTTATAATGGTATCGATTTGTCCTTTGGTTTTAACAGCGGTGTTACCAACTGATGTTTTGTTGTCAAAAATTGAGACTTTAATTATTGTAAAATTACAAATCGTAGGTATAATGCCCCGTTGTCCGATGCGGAATGGGTATGCAATTTGGCCGTTAGGGCCCGCTAAATCAAAATCTATTTTTTCAAAAATTTTTAATTTTTACTTGAATTATGGTTAAATCGTATCCCCATACAACGAATTGAAGTTAGTTTTTAAGTATCGCCAACATTGTTGCCACTAGGAACCATTTTATGTGAAGATGTAGAGCTGTTAATATTACATCCGTTTTTAGATCCAACCAATAATGCCAGTACTCAGCATTTAACAAATTAATATTTGTAATTTGTATAATGTATTAATATCTTTTCTGATCAAAATTTTTATTATTGTGCTCTAAAGAGGACATAGTCGAAACGTCAGTACGCATTAAATCTCGTGATACCCTATAAAATAAGCATTAATAAGCATAATTAATATTTAAATTTTTGGTTACCATGTGGCAAATTTTGAACCAAAAATGAAGAAATACCAGATAGTTTACCAAAATTTGATTGGTAATATTCTGATTCCGATTATGGCATTCAATAATTTTAAATATATTTTGTTTAATATTGCAAAATTTTATACTTCATGAAGTCAGCCTAAAATTGCATAACGCCCTGCATGAATTGCAATTGCCGGATACCATGGGCTATTTAAACAAATTTTCTTCTAGAAGAAAAAATTGATCGCGGCTAAAAAATAATTTGACATTCAGATTCAGGACCCAAAAATTATGTGCAGTTTTACTGTTCAGAACAAGTTGGAAAATGTAGCGTTTTGCACAGTTAAGTAGTATTCCACTGGACACTGTTTAGTTTACAAATGCCTTTTAATATTATTAGTGACTAGAAAGTGCCCGTCAATAGCAAAAGCTATTGACCCTTTGACCGTCCACGACCTAACATAATCTAGCCATTTTTGACCCCTCTACGCATCCTCCATTATCAAATTGACACTGTAGGATATACATACTTTAGCATTACAGGATGTGTTCCTTTTTGACCCCTCCTACCCACCTTGTTACGAAATTATTTACCGGAACAATCAATGATCATAAATAAAAGTGGATTTGGTATTTGAATTATGTATTTTCCATTTCTCCAAATGCACGTTTTTAAGTATTTCTTATGATGCTCCCCGGTCAATAACATCGTACAATATAAACTGCCTAATATAGTCAGGGTTAAGAAGTGGTTGGCAAAAAGTAGCAAAGAAGAGAGGAGAGCAGAGGGTTTTTGCTATTAGGAATCGAAAAAGCTAGCCAAACAGGCATTGGTACTGAAAAAATTAACCCTAGAACTGACCTCGACTGTTACTGACATTTAGGTATGCCTAAATGGAAAGCACAAATAAAATAATGAGCCCTCTCTATGACTGATGACCTCGTCTTTCCTTTCCGCGTCCCTTCTCACTTACACCACACAGTTGATAGCTTACTTTGACAATGTAAGTGCATCACTCGACTGACTCGACTTGCTGTGTTTACTGCACTATACTATTATTCATTCAAGCAAGCTATTTTTCTTACTATAATATTTCTAAAAAATCGTCGTCGAGCCTCATCAAAGAATTTTGGCCAATTTTGAAATTGAAAGTAATTATTTAATTAACTTCCAATTAACCTAGGCACCTGAAAAAAGAGGGCGGTATCCATTATAGTGTTAGGAAGGTACTGCCGAAATTTCAACGCGCTACGATCAGTAGTTTAAAATTTGAATCATGAAAAGACACGAAAAAATTGAAAATTTATCCATTTTTTATATTAGGACTTTATACTACTATACAAGTTTCTAAATTTACAGGAACCCTATCCAATTCCTGCTTGGGATGGAATTATGGATGGAACTCGGGACGGTCCAGCCTGTCCTCAGCTTCACATTGCCACCAACAAAGTAATAGGCCAAGAAGACTGTCTTACTTTGAACGTGTATACACGAGATGTAAGCCATCAAATTTCTGACCGTAATTATATCGTAGTTTAAAGGCAGTTTAAAGCATTACTGCGCACCTGGCTGAAAGTAAAATTTAAGAACCTGCCTAGCAATATGTACATTATGCCATAATGTCAACTATAACTGGTTTATCACTTTCTCATTCTGGAGACCAAAGACACATTGCCACCACATACGTAAAAATTCCTTCAAAGTGTTATTCAGTTCAAAGTTGTCGAGTTCAAAGTTTTTGGTAACCAGAAATTTATGCAGTAATCCTATAAAATCTATAATAAAGAGTATATAATATGTTAGTAAGATGGCCAAGAATAATGATGAGAGGTAAGGTAAGTTCTAAATTTGGTCTGACGGAGTTGGAGTGTATGTGCAGCGTTAGAAACTAATTAATTCTAGCTTATGAGGAGTGCAGGAGTAATAACATATCTGGAGACATAGTTCATGCAAGCAGGTGTTTACTAATAATATTATCATGCCAATACACAACAAGCAGAAAAAATATTCCGCTTGTTTTGCAACTTTATCCTTTTCTAGCAAAAGTACAATGATATCAGTCATCCCATCCTTCTGGCGTAAACTACATTTAGTAATTGTAAAACCATGAGTTCCTAACAGCTTTGTTCAAAAATGTTTCCATAGTTTTTACAATAAAAAATTGGTAGCATTTCTTAAGTGTTTGTGTTCATTGGAATACTTCTTTTACTGCGTCTGTCAGATCATTTTGATAATTTCAGAACTTATTCATTACAATTCAATGGAAGTACTTCAATTATAGGACACCAAATTTTACCGACCCAATAAAGAATAGAAACATAGCAAACAGCTAAAACATTGCCAACGAAATTAAATTTAATTGTGCACAGGTGTCGATAGATAAAATTTCTTCAAGAGGTACTCAATAACAAATTTTTGAAAATTAGGCAAAGAAAAGAGAAAGTTTCTTATGCTGTTTAGCAAAAGTTTAGAAAAGTGTTTTCTAAGAAGATACGCTTTAGGTTGATATCCTGACAAAGGGTAAAAATTAAACGATTTATGGAAACAGAAACAGAAGGATGAGATAGGAGGATCAGCACCCTGAAATTTTGTGTATTTGTACTTTTTGCTGCATTGAAAATGTCGGTTGAGGAAGTTGTCTTTACGGAATATGCAAAAAGCTTAATGTTAAAACTGTTTCAAATGGCGTCTGTGTGAAAGTTACCAAAGGGTATACCCAGTGGAAAAGTCATCCAAGAAATTTACCTAATCTCTCATACACTAATTTATTTGACAATATATATTCAAAATAACTGTTTCAAGGTAATATTATTGTTTTAGTTTTAATGCGAATTGGTGGCTAATTACTTACCAGATGGAAACATTACAACCTGTCTTAGTGTTTATTCATGGGGGTGGATTTATCACAGGAACCGCGTCGTCTCTTTTATACGGACCGGATTATCTCTTGGAGGAGAATGTGGTAGTTGTTACAATCCAGTACAGACTTGGCGTTTTTGGTAAGCTTAATCATTGTTGCTGTTGGCAGTAGAAAAAGGATGCATAAATTATGTGTTTGTTAGCAGTTTAGTCATAACAATTTATTTATATATACTAACGGATCAGCGAAGCAGTAGTGTATATGACGATGAGTCAGGGCTAGCAGTATATGTAATATTTAGTATACGGGCTAGTAGTATATGGTGTATAATACTACTGTTGAATAAGAAAGCAATAGGTTTAATTATGATTAACAAGAAACTGTTTTTGCATACCAAAATAGCCCAGTGTATTGTGTATTACCTGAAGCATAGGAATCATATTATTCTGATGGTTTCTGCAGCAGCTTGTTCATAAAAAGGAAAATCACACTAATACACAGTGAGATGAAACTCAGTTTTGCTGCAAGCACTTTGTTGGTGGAAATTGCATTTTATCGTACTGCTAATCTATCAAAATTTGCCATATTTAATAAACCTGGCATTTGATTAGGAAATTGTCTATCCTATCAAAAAGTATAGGGCGCTTTAAAATCTAATCCCACCACCTTATTATGGAAAGTGGTTTTATTTACCTTATTTGTAGCTGCGTTCAACTTTTCATTGAAGGTGACTTTGCTAATGATTTAGCAACAACATTCACCTTTTGAACTTTGAGTTACTCGTTAATGTATGATTTTGTCTTCAACATATCCCATTGCCGTTACTAATTTTGTTGTGTATGTTGACCACAATTTGTTTCTGAACGATTAATAAGGTTACAAGTATTTTGAAATGACAAGACTGAAAGCTAAACCTAAAATTTTCACAGCTAAAGCTAGCAATTAACGGGCATCAGTAGGCGGTGTTCTGTGGGTCCTAGGTTCTAGAGCATTTAAAATCTTTTGGGGATCTTATATAGTGCATGTAATATGCAATTACAGATGATGGTGGGAACATGGAGTATATTTACCAAAAAAGTAAATTTTGCAATCACTGGCAACGCAACAAAGCTTGGCAAATTTCCTTGTATAAAATCTACGAACCATGAAACTTTATAATTTCTCAAATGACTCAAATGACGCAGATTTTATGTAACTTAGGGTTTTTGAGCACGGGAACAAAGGATGCACGGGTAGGTTCTGACTTAATTTATCTGACACATATTTTAGCTCCGTAATAAGATCCTACCTGGCAATTCTTAAAGCCAACTACAGCCTACTTGCTACTATATATTACTACTGCTGCATGTACGGGCCAGTGTGCGGTTTTCCAGATATTGACAATTGCAGTTTGGTAGTAGTTAACATGTTTCGATGTGCAAGGTGTGCAATTTCAGAAATGGAAGTTGAGCTTTATTACAAGGTTGACAATGAGCTCCACACAAACGGCCCACTAAACAGCAAACTACCGTCTGCTTACTAACTTGATATCTGTGTGGAATCTGACCTCTTTCTCAGCAACGTTATGTCTGTTGCCCCGTCTTTGTGCAATCTTGCTTTAATGGAACCGGACCGCATATAATGTTTTCACCCATTTTCAGGGTTCCGAATCCGCTAAAGCATATTCAAATCCTTTTAGTTTTAACATGAAGTTATTTCTACAAACAAATTTGTTTAAACAGTCTATAGAATTCTACAATTTATGCAGGATTTTGGCAAAGAGGTAGACCAAATCTAGAAGCAAAGGTATTACCATGATTTAGAATTCAAGAAATCCAAGCTTTTGTCGTGTTTTACGGATGCTGTATTTGGCGAACAGAGACAGGATTTTTCTAATAAAATACATTCTTTATGTATCACCAGATTTTGCAATTTTTGTTTCACGTCAATTAGTGTTGCATTTTTACGCTGTGACGTACGTCCATAATAGTGTTGTTTTGAGACCTGGTTTTTTGTTGGAAGAGTTTAGCTATAGATAATAATTGTCCATCGAAATAAGGACCATGAGAGTACTTTTGGTTTATACCTAATGAAATAAGCGCTGTATAACTAAGATTATTTTTCGCAGTTTTGTATTCTTTGTACTGATAATCAAACTGGTTTACTTTTTTTCATATGTTGGTAGATTGGAGAGGGAGCGGGGAGCTCGTCCGCTTCAATCCTTACTTTCATCCCACAAGCAAAAGGTATGGACATTTGGTAATTTATTCGTTACTTTATCTAAGGAGGAAAGTATTTACCTGTTATTTAAGTTGAGCAATGCCGTATATATCAATTAACACCTTGTCCCTGGTAGGTATTAACAGCACTATTCTGCACAGTTTAAGGTTTGTTAAATAATTTTAAATTAATTGTATATCCTGGCCTGTACGTTGTGAAAAATGGCTAATGAATGGCATTGCGTCCTGTTGGAGGAGTGGTGCAATTGCATAATAATGCATACTTACAATTGCAAAAATATTATGGATCTATGCAAAATCCTTTTTCTTTTTTATCCTAGATAATTCCAACCAAATCCACTCGTTTCGTTTCCACAGTGAGAATGCACATGTGGTCATTTTAAATTAACTTCTTCGTTTTTTTATGCACACAAACCCAAGGAAATCTTTATAAAACTTTTGCTAAATGAATTATTAAGTTACCAGAAAAAATTAAATTTTGATCTCTGAATGCGACGTTTTGCGGATCCCTTCAGAAAGCCGGTTTATATTTTTCAAAATCTACAGCATTAAGTACCTATAAAACCACTCATGATAAGCGGAAAGGAGTGTAACCACTCAATGCGTCTTCTCCTGAGAGCAGGCGACTTGGTGGGTACTCCAATGTTAAATAAAATAGTGGTGCCCATCCTTTGCTTTGAATTGGCGGCGCACTCTCGAGCTTAACTAGCCATGTGGGCAATTGCGTGAGCGTAATGAAAGACCCTCTTTGTTACCCTTCGTGCAACCTGGGTACCCCTACCTCAACCAATTGCTTCAACACTTCTTTGACGCAATCTCAAAAAGTCACAAGCACCTAATGGACAGTGTACGCCCATCCGGATATTATCCATTGGATAAAAGCCGGATAAAATATTTTATCCACCAAAATTTGAGGTGGATGAAATGGTAGGGTGGATAAAATAGCCTTTTTTGTAAATAAAACGTGCTAGAATGTCAAATTTTCGAAATATTTTTACATAAAACATTTTAGCACGTCGTTAGCTTCCGTTTAG
>JAHZND010005635.1:0-63480 GCA_027744115.1 Acrocyrtus sp. NNG-2020
ATATATATATATATATATATATATATATATATAAGTACAAAAGGGATACTGCCTTCACGCGATGGTGACAATGATTAGCGAAGAAATATTGAGTTTGGCTCCCGTTCCACACATTTTATCTGGGATCAACATAGTGACGTTAAAAAGTTAATCATTTTACAAAAACATTATTATAATTGGGATATAGATAGATAGAAAAAAATATGATTTCCTCATTCTCCCCAGTTGACAAAAGCAGTAATGTGGCAGTAGTGCCAATTATTCGAAGCTGAAAACGTTTTAGCTAGTGCAAATAAAAGGGGGCGACATTTTAATAGATGACTTTTCCTTTTTTAGAGCGAGCTGTAGCTCTGTATGAGTGGACGTGGAGGCAAAGAAATCCCTTGAGAATTTTATATTTTGCTACCCTCCATAGCTGCATAACTTCGAGTTCGCTGTGCTCCCCACACATGTTTTTTCTTAAATATTCTAGCGATAAGTGCGCAGAGGGGTAGTGGTAGTGAGGGGAAAAATTATATATTTTTGTGGAGTTTAGGAGCAGCGCACCAGCAGCGATGTTGTGCAGCGTTTCCTCACTCTCCTTTTTTTAAATATATTTTGTTAGGCAACAAGCGCACAGCTCCTTATTTGGAACTCGGTTACTCATTCTTTGTTACCGATTATTCATGGTCCCATCGCAACTCGCAGCGATAAAGCAATATAGCAATCGAAAAGGATATCTGATCCCAAGCAAGCGATTTCCACTCTCTAGTGAAAATGACAAATGACAGTGAGCAAATCTGTGCTTTTCAATTTTCTTGCTGCACTCGAAAACAGCAAAAGAAAAAGGAACGGAATGTGGGTGCAATGGCCGAGTTGGATACAAAAAGTATTTTTTTCATAAACTCCTGTAAATTGGAGAAGCGAAAATGATTTTCATTCTAGTAAAAATAAAAGCACAAATAATCCGCATTGTTTGCAGAACTGCATGAGGCCATGGAATAGTATTAGGTATACGTGCCGAGAAACACATATGTTTTGGTGACAGCAACACCATTTTCCCAAAAATATGTTTTTCTTTTGCAAAAGCAGAAAATGTAAAGAGAGCGAGATATAAAAGCGCATTATAAAAAAATTCAGTAACGTATTTTTCACATTTCCCATCACAACACAGTTTTGTTGAACTTTTTGAGCTCTTCCCACTGTGTAATTGTCTAATTAACAGTGAGGTGTTTTGGCTGTGCGTGGCTAAAAAATATAAAGTCTAGTCTCAACTTCTATTTACTGTGCTTAAAGAGAGTTGCTTCACACCTGACTAACGTACATAGAGGCGCTATGCAAAAAGATAAAATGCCAATTAAGCTTAAATAACCCACATTCCAATTATTGGTAGATAAAAAAACCACAGCGAACCTATAATTTCCGTAAGAACTCTGAAAATTAGTATGAAATTAGTGGTAACGTTCTGCTACCAAAATATACTCCATTTTTTGGTGCATCTGTGGAAGCTCAACAGTAGGGAAAAGTTTGCATTCCAAATTCAGCATTTTTTGTGTATATATTTGCCGTCGCGTGTACTACACGTTTTCGCATTATAAAAAGAGGCACTCAGCACACCACACTTTTTTTTATTCCGTTATCTTCTGGCAAATACCTTTTATTTGCAGATTTCCACAATTCATTATTGAGGATAGCCAACGGCAGCAAAAAATATGCCACTTCAAAGAAAATATCTTGCATTCCTCTCTGTTTGGCTTTCATTTACCTATTTACCTTAAATAAACTAGTAAACGTGTCATTTTTCTCTCTCTCTGTCCCCGTCCGTCCTTTTTGTGCAAATATGCTTTTGTTTTTTAAAGAAAATACACCTCTCCTTCTCCATTACGTCACTGGTTCTTCCCTTATTTGCAAAATGGCTAGCAACCACCAAAACTCTAATTGCAAAAGGTGGGGTTATCTGTGGCTGCAGTAGCACTGCACAAAAATGCGTAAACGATTCACAACTGAATAAGAAATCTCGGCACTCTCAAATTTATACTTTTCCTAAACGAGTGGAAGCCATATCATTTCCACTCATTTTCAGCTAAAGTGGAGGTTAAAAAACCACCACCAAAATTTATTACTCAATCATACTTAATCTGACAGTATATCAAAATTAGGTTATCAAAAGTGTATTGATTACCAATAATGAGTCAATGATTTTTTTTAGTTTGGCGATTTTAAGAAGAAAAAAATGTAAAAAAAGTCTACTGCTCCATATCTCTATTTTTTTCTCTCTCTTCCCCAAAAATGTATTTTTTGTGCCTACCTTAACCTTGTGCAGGGCAGAGCCTACTGAAAAATGTACAAACTTTGTAATTTTTTTGTCTCCCTCCTTCTAAAATATTTAGCTGTTTCATAATTACCCACTATCAACTTTTCATTTTTTGTGGCTGGTCACGTCCAAAAAATAAATCCTAAGTTGTCCACTGCTCTGTGCATTCTGCTCTGATTTCAAATTGGGAAAAAATGTAATTTATGCTTAAGTGTAATGTATAGTGACGCTATTCATATTCCATTTATTAATTTATTACTGTTTTTTGAACAAGAAGGGAAAAAAGGGTGGCCAATCTAGTTCAAATTGTGAGTGCCATCATAGCACAATAATGAAATAAAAATTGGTTCATCATTTTCCCTTCGCGAAGTGTAATCTGCATAGGAGATAGCGTAGCTGTAGTGAGCACTACAAAAAAAGAATCTTTTTTCCTGCACGTCTCAAATTTCTCATATCAATTTTCTGCCTAGTCATAATAATGAGATAGTCTTTGTCTTGTATGGCATATTTTATGCTATTATAATAAATGGTTTCAGTAGCACATCTCGTACTCTATCAGTGCTCGCAATCTGCAAAAGAGTATAAGAGAGAAGCAAAGAAAATTATTTATCTTGCCACTATCATCCTCCTCAACTAGAACTGGAAATTTATTACCCTCATTATTTGCTCACCCTCTCATTTCTCTTTTTTTCCATTGTTCTCTTGCCAAATATTAAAGAGGAACGGGCTAATGCTAATTACGCCTTTTTGTAATTAGCAGAAATTTAATTTGTGAGAAAATAGATTGATACAGTTCAAAACTTTGTTTTCATCTCTTTTGGGGCAGTACTTCCCCCACAGCCCTTATAGTTTTTATTTATCTCCGTCATGAGCTTACAAGTCCGCCTATTTTTTTGAAAATTGCACCAGCAGGAGGGTGAAAAGCCAAAAAAGAAAAGATATATTTTTAAATTATTTCTTATCTCCCTTGTACTGAAACAAAACATCTAAAATATTTTATGCAGAACTCTGCAGGAATCTGGCACTAAAAAATAGTTCCAAAAGTATTTTGCCAAGCTTATCCTGTCCCTCTTCCTCTGTTTTCCGATCCGCACGCACAAAAATTTATAAAGGAGGCGCCATGCCACAACAACAGAGAAATGTTTTTTGTGATAAACGACATCCATAAAAAAGTAACAATTTTTTCTACTCTCCTCCTAATTCCGGCATTTTCAACTGCTCTGCAAACATATTTTTTTCTCGCTTCTTCCCTCCCATTTGCTGCAATTAGAGTTGTCGGCATAACATTATACATGGATGGAGTGTGTGCATATCTCCCTTTTCTTACGAGGTAGCACAGGGATGATTGCATCATCAGCGTACTCATCATCATCCTCCGAATGTAATGAGCCTTTTTAAAGCTTTCCTTTCATTGAAAGGGTCCAACACCGTGACCATTTCATCCTGTGGGGATTTCACATCACCACCGGCCCCTCGCCATCTCCTCAGATATTGCTGCTGCTAAGTATCTGCTTTATTTTTTCTCTCGTCTCGGAGATGGATTAGTTAAGATTATGTAAAGGTGTGGGTTAAAGCTTGTTGCAACAGAGTAAAGAGATTGTGCAAAAAGGGGACAGGCTCTCTTGCCATTTCCTAACAAGCCTCTCCTCACAAAGGCCTTGAATCACTTTTGCTCACTAAAGCCGAGTGCACACCAAAACTACCAGCGTCACCGTCCTCATCATCATCATCACCTTAATCAGGTGCAGAGTTAGTATAATTTTTTGCAGACTCTCAGTTGCAGTTTACTACCATTTGCCATCACACACTAATTTTTTTCTTGAAAGAAAAAGCCGCAATCTGATAGGGGAAATGGAAAAGAGGCTGAGCAGCATATAGCCCCCACTTGTTATTGTTTTTTTTGTTCTGGGACTAAAAAACATTTTTTTCAAAGACTTGTTTTCTTTTCAGCATTTTTCTTCTTGCCATCTCAAGACAAATTGGCACTGGCACTGGTAGCAGCCACTAAAAGATAAACGATGAGCATGTCAATGACTGGCAGAACAATTTAAACAATGCAGCAGCAAAAACTATCTATCGCGTTGCTGAAAGCTTTTTAGCTTGTTGTGATGTATGATGTCATTTTTGAAATGGATATACTCACACAACACTCAGCTTATACTTTTTTCACTCTTCTAGATTCACTACTCTTTTTAGTACATTTTCTGAAAAAAAAGACGGAAAGAGGTATAAAAATGACTTTCGATTAATCTCAATTTTCCTGGCAAAAAAATACCTGTTCCCTGTTCCGTGAGCATTTAGTCACCTGTCTCGTTGCAGTTTTTTACGTGGCACTACCAAAAAAATTTTTATCTTGGGCTTTCGACCACAAAAAAATGAATGAAATTTTTGGAAAATAGTGTAAAATGAGGATGGTGCCATGTCTTGAGCTCCTCTACGGGTAAAAAATATGTTGTGACGACAAATTTTTTCGGGAAAGCATTTTTACTCCCTGTCTAAAAATTATTCTGACTATCAGCAACGGAAATTTGTCATAGCAAAGAAGAATTGCTAGAATAATTTTTTTCTATTATCATCGACCAAAAAATGTTCATTTGTAGGTAAAGCTCATGCTAGCGCTACCTCTTCCTCCATTAATCTTGCATTTGTCATCCTTTTTAATAAGCCTCTCTGAATCTCCTTTCATCCCGTCCATTCCATTCATTTCGTTACAGCAACAAAAGAAAAACCAACAAAAATCTAATTTTTACTGCTTACACTGCTACCTGAAACCTGTCTGGGGGAAGAAAGGGTCCATTTTGTTGGAATTAAAAGATGTCTTAATTAATCCTTTCAAGATAATAATATTTTTTTCGGATCTGACGAGTAAAAAAAGAGAGGAAATTGGCAGATGCTCCTTTTCCACACTTGAGAACAACGAGGAGGTGGTTACACTTGAAATTAGTGATGATAATTTTTTTAGCGTTGATTACCCCCAGTCATGCAATAGCACTAAAGGACCCTGCTAAAATAACGGGTATCCCGATGGTGCGGTAGAATGTCGAATTAACATCAAGCCGTGGTAGACTAATAACAGTAATCCCGAAAAAAGGAGAAATCTGTGCAGCGTGCGTGCAGAAATTCGTGAATGACGAAGTATCTTTTTGACTCATTCCATAAATAAAATTAGCATTTGCCACCTCCGCCAATTCCATCTTTTTCATTCTCAATTAAATGAGCATGGACAAATAATCCTTTGCGGATTCTTTTTCCTTCAAAACCTTTCATTTCTTACTTAATTTGGTAAAAAAGAATATGTATCTATGAAAATTTGTATTCACTCACCATAAACATATCGAAGGAGATCGTGACAAGAGCAATTTTTCAGCGCCGGCGCTGAGAAAGAAAATATTACGTATTATCTAAAGTAACGGGAATCTTATTTTAATTGTGCTCAGTTAATTGGAGTTGAGTGTACTGTTTAAACAGGGCACACAATATGTATTTTTCACACAGCTTCGCAACGATAACGGAAAAAAGTCAAGTGCAAAATTGGTAATGAGCAAAATTATTTTTGGATGAGCACTATATTTTCGCATGCAAAATAAGGAAAAATTATTCACTGGTTATGGAGAGCCTGTCTAAATAAAAACTTTTGAAAGTTGTCTGGGAACAGTGACGTGTATATAAAAAACTGAATAGCTAGCGTGCGCGCAGCCAACAAAAAAATGATTTTGACCCCAGAGGAGTTTTTTGTGTGTGGGATGCCGGACAAGAAAAAGAAACTTCTTTAAAAGAGAGATCACGGATATTCCCTCATCAAACTCGTGTGCCTTGTCATTTTAGAGCCAGCCACCTCTACTTTTGCTATAAAAACTCTGAACTCGGGTGAAATATTGACAGCAACAAAATTCCTATTTTTCCTGGAAATTTTTTTATTAGCTTAATTTTTCACCAGCCTTCACTCGTAACTAGACATTAGATAAAAATTGTCGCCACTTTGAGAGTGTTTTTTCGTAAACTAGCAATCAATTCAATTCATTGCAGATAAGAATATTTTTTTGCCTGCAAAGTAGAAAAGAAGGTCAGCCCAACTTGTCTTTTTTAGATGGGATTAGGAAACATAATTACATAAATGCATTAACATTTACGAGCACATGAGATGAGTGGGTCTTTGTTAGATTTTTTTTGGAAAAGTGTTGTGTAGCCGCACACACTCACAGACTGGCACGGTAACATTCCTTATTTGGATGTGTGGGTCAATGAGATCTCTCTCTGGCTATTTCTTCACTCCATTTATTTCACCAATAAAAAATTATTTTACTAAAATGTTATTATTTTAATAAATGATGTTGTTTTGTTGCACCAAAAACTGCACTGATTTTGTGTGTGTTGGAGCTCGCGCGCAGGAGGCTCAATTATTGCAGTTTGGAAGAGCCTCCAAAAGATCATAATTTCTTCGCCTGGCGAGTCTCTAATAATAGAAAAATAAAATTTATATATATTTTAAAAGTCATTAAGCTGTCGTATTAAATTTGTCATCAGATGCGAGCATAAAATAGAA
Source organism: Acrocyrtus sp. NNG-2020 (assembly GCA_027744115.1). Taxonomy (NCBI): domain Eukaryota; kingdom Metazoa; phylum Arthropoda; class Collembola; order Entomobryomorpha; family Entomobryidae; genus Acrocyrtus; species Acrocyrtus sp. NNG-2020. Next base: position 6,837 of record JAHZND010005635.1, read on the forward strand.
TTGCTAAATTTTCCCACCTGAAAATATATTTTTTGCCAATCATTTCCTGAAGGAGGGTTCTGAAAACGTGTAGCGCAGCGAGTCTCATTTTTTTGGAGTTGTCTTTTTCTAAAGGAGAACGCACTTTCGAAAAAATAATATTTTAAATCCTACGCACATTCGCAGCAATCGATTATTCTTTTGGTTTGGTCCTGAAGAGAGAATGTAGCTGTGTGTGCCATTATGCTAGATTATGCTAAATAGGAATTAAATCGTTTTTCTCTGAACCCAATGGGCAGTGAGTGAGGTTGAAGTACCTCAGAGTAGTGTGGGACAGTGTGCAGATGTCGACAAGGTAAAAAAAATTGTTGTGCGATTTGTGGAGTTTACAACTGACTCTAACGAAAACAGCAAACGATGTGCTCATGAAGTGTGGGCGAGCTGTGGCTCTTTGTCGAGGTGCATAATGACGCTCCACTAACAAAAAGGATAGCGCTCGAGATGCTCTCATTTTTTTTCTTAACTTGAGATTTTGTACAAAAAAAAAGCTAGCTTTACAATATACAGCCTCCAAATAAATTTATTATTTTTTTTGCCAACTTATTCCCGCTCATAACTCTGTTACGTCTTGTTTAACTTGTCATTAAGAAATTAAAGCAGAGGGGAAAAGGTGACAAAATGTAATTGTTTCCATTGTCCCTCAACGCTTTGCTCCATTTACATTATAATTTGCAAATAATGCACTGAAGCGAAACAGTAATGATAATTTTTTGCGAAATAGTATCGACACTAACGATGCATACATTTTTGCGGGTGGCCATTGCAAAATATATATATATATATATTTGCAGACGAGATTGATAACAAAGCGGGAACAAAAAAATCTCTGTCCGCCCATTATTATTTTTCACTAATTCTGTATCAACTCACCCTCGCCTCGTCTGAAATTTGAGACGCAGTACACTAACATTGCAAAAAAAAATTGCTTATCTTGCAGCAGCACGACAACAACGCAGTTTTCGCGATATTAGTATATTATGGAGGTATAAAAAGAAATGCAAATAGCAGAAAGCCAGTTAGGCAGTTGCGAAGCGATCAAGAAATCTCGCCTTTTCATCTCTCTGCGCGTTTCCTTTTTTGGACAGTACTGCAGTTTTACAGCTCTGAAATGAAATGAGATTGCAAAAAGTATAAACGTACTGCTCACATATATTTTCGCAATTAGCCAATACGTGTCATTCTGTTTCTGGGCCAGAGTGACAACGACATCTCTTACGTGAGCTGTAAAAGCCTTTTGCAAAGAAAAAAATATATTTTAACGATTTCTCCTTCACTACCTGACCACTGGCCAATTTTTTAAAAATATTTTCTGTGACATCCCTCAATACTCCCCGGCCTCAATTTTCTGTTTCGAAATCAAACCGGAAATGACTTTCCTACATGATATGTCTTCCCTCCTCCACTACAAAATGTTTTTTCTCCTTTCTCGAAAACAGTTTTATAATTCTTGTCGGGTGCATACACCATTGCACTTTACCTTCCTCCCTCCGCTACCACCAACCAACTTGTTACAACATCTTTTTTTGCTACTCATCCTCCTCACCATATTTTTTCCCTTTTCCCACAACGAAAAAGCAACCTAGCTAAATCCTACGCCTCACAGCTCACCCCACAGCTTTTGCTGTTCAACCCCGTTCACTTTGGCTAAATCTTACATAATGGGATTTCGCACTAGCAATTACTCACCTCTTCTGCTTTCTAGCAGTGGTTGCGGTGCTGAATATTTTTGCTGTGAAGAAATTGAGCAGTGCTCTTCCTCCTATACCTTCTGCTCTCCTTCCTCCTCGCTTATCACCACCAACTCCGTCGTCATTTAACGATACGATTATTACACAACTCTTGTTTGTCATGATTCATGATATAACGACGAGAGGACGATTTCAGGATAATGATAATGGTAATGACGATAAAAACCGTTACGTCTTAGAGAGAGAGAGCCCAAGAATAAATATATATTTTCCCCTACATCCGCTTACAATATTTTTTTTCTCTTCTTCATAAACTTCCTCCTCTTGGGAGTGAGGTCAGACTGAAAAAACTAGAGCTTTATATTTTCTCTACTTTTCCGCACAAAATACCTCATTTTTTTCTCTGTGCTCTCTCACTCGTAAAATTATATATTTTTCTCGTGAGTTCCCACATGGGCTTTAATGGGTACTCTAAGCACTATAAACACACTATCCAGTTGCCATTAATATATCTTTCGAGTAGTACCCATTTTTTTAATATCCCGGGATTTTTAGCGCTCCCAATGAAGAGCATTGCACCCCTATAAAAATCCACTACAAAGCTGGATTTAAAACTTTTGCAAATGATGATATACTCCGCTCGCCGTGAGTTTTCTACTTTTTCATAGCTCTCTGCAAGAACAAGACACAAATATATACTCCATTCTTCTTAGTAAGAAGACAGCTAACATGAAAGCTAGATAAATTCCCTATTATGTAACTCATTTCCCTATTATAAAACGGGTGAGGGGAAAAATATCTTCTTCGTATAAATTGCTGAGCATGCACCCCATTTACTCCTCTAATAAGGGTTATTATACTATAAATATTATGCATTCAGCATTACAAACCGCTCTCCCACTACAAACACTCCTCGACTCATGGCAGAGAAAATGCACCGCACACATAATATATACTTTTTTTGCAAAGAGTTGCCTACCATAAAAACACACTCGTCATTCGTCTTCAGAAGAAGAAGAGGAGCGGATGAGAATAGGAAAAAATAAAGGAGAGCTCTGCAATAATAATCATCCACGTTATATTTTATCTTTGAGAAAAAAAATAACTGTCCCGTTACATTTTATTATTGTTCCCTGATGATGCTGACGTATGCGAGGGGAGAGAGTTTGGGGACGGGGAAAGGGGAAAGACAATTTTTTTTATATGTTTCTGTTCGGGGACGGAGAAAATTGGATTGCATGACATCATTATTGGTAAACAATATTACGGCTATTTCCTTCCTGTATGTAGCCAATTTTCTCGTAATACTTCTCAGAGCCCATTCACAAAAGAGTGCAAGGAAAATTGCGAAAATTCCCTCCTTCTCAATAGTAGACAGAGATACCTTGATACCTTCGCCATTTTTCCTTGCCCTCCACACCAATCTTCCCATTTTATTATATATCTGTGACGGCCACGACAAAAAACACAATGAAAATATTTTTTTCTTTCATCGCCCGCTTCACACACTTTAAAATGGGCTCCATATATTCCTTATAAAAAATTATGCTTGAGCTTTTCCCAGTCTTAAAAGTTATTTTTTTCAAAAGAGCTTTTTTTATTTCTTCTCGTCCTAAATTCTTATAATAATATTTTTTATAAGTCCCTGCATAACTCAGGATTTTTATTGAAAGCACCGCGTTTTTATTGAACAGCGTAGCGGAACTTCGTCAAATAAGCTGATTAGCGATCTTGTCAAAAAGGAGTATACATTCACATAGATTTTTGTTTCCTCAAAAAAAAACAATAACGGGTCCTTCCTTTTGTGCTTCCCCACTCATAAAGAATTTTTTTTTGCAGAGTCATAGTCATATAGCGGAGAAGTGACAAGTTACAAAGAGATTTTGCTTGAAGCGGTGTGGAGGAAGTGCTCACTTGTACTTAGGCAGCTTAGAATTTTTGCTCACCCCTCAGAGAATTAATTAATCTTGGGTTTTGCAGTGCACACCAAAAAAGCCCGCACACCTTCATCAGCTATATATATTTTTTGCATGAAACATTCTTCAAAAACACGCACCCGAACCAAACGAGCGTCTCTTTTCTCACCTCGACACTCAAGTTTTTCTTGTGCAAAACTATCACCATCAGGTACTAGACTGATGAAGGTTTTGATATCTCAAACAATGGACAAAAAATGACAGGAAAAAGAAAAAGGTTCCTCTCTAGAAGCCGTTGTAATAGTCATCCTTGTAGTTTTCTCATCTCACATCTCACCATTTGATTTTTCTTCTCCAGACGAGATGACAAGAATATTTTTTTCCGCTCGTCTTTTGTGTATGTTTTAGGTTGTGACGGGTGAGATCATTTATTAAAAAACTTTAGCTGCTATCGCTCATTAAAACATATTTTTTGCTGTTTCTTCAAAAGCGCATCACTCATAATAAAAATCCACTTAGCCTCCAAGCTACAAAGTCCACACTTCTCTCGGATCATTTCTCAAAAGGAATTTTTTTTTCGTCGGACAGCTCCAAAAACCTGGTCTTTAGCTCAAAAGCCTACCCTAACCGGAGAGAAAATGATTATTTACTATTTCCTTGGCTCTTCTCTCCTTCTCTCCCTTTCGTGCTCATATTGATTTGTCAGAATGAGTGATTTTTTGTACAGTTATTACGTAACAAGAAATTCTCCGCTTGTTACCTTCTTCTTCTTTGAAAAATGAACTGAGTTGTAAGCAAAAATTTGTCTTGAGGGCTGAGATGTGCTGACTATGATGGAATAGATTTTTTTGTGGCGCGCGCGTGTTTGTGTGCGTACCCGACTGAAATGCTAATTTTTTAATTATTCCCTTTAAAAAATTTTATTCATTAGTGCTGAGTACCCTAAAGAATAATGAGTAATAAATGGTGGCAATAGAGCGCAATCACTTTATTTTTCTGCAAGTCCGCCAGATTATGATTTAAGTGGAATGTAATAAACACTGTAAAAAATGAGACAGAGCTGAAAATGAGATTTTCATGTAGAGCCTTTCGCGCCGTAGTTAATCAACAGTAAACTGAAGTTGTTCCCTTGACCATTTTTATTTTTCGTGTAGTAGCGTCTACCTCTCTCCCTCTCTTCATTTATCTTTCTAGTCGCAGCTCACTTTACAATTTTTGTTTTGTCGCTGCGCGGAAACTCTGAAAAGAGTCAGTTTCATGGCCAAAGTAATTCCTTTTTTACGGAAATGAGACTTCGTCGAGTGTATTATTGACGTGGCGGCTCTCTGCCTATTTTTTGTATTGAGGAGATACAAAAAAATACGTGAAATATTTTCTGCGAAGATTCTTCATACCACGATTTTTTTGTTTAGTAGCGAAAATCGCAACAATGGAAGGTTTACATAGCTACACGTCTTTTTTTCATCCTCTAATTTAATTTCACTTCTCAGACATAATTAAAATCATGACCAGGATGAAACTGATTCATACTATGGCCAAGTACAATGCTGATTTGGCAGATTGACTGACTTAATTTGGCGTTTTCGACATCACTCCACTCGCTCACACTGGACAAGTCAGACTTCACATTGTAATTTTTTTTATTTATTGCATGGGTGATCACCACACTACTTTGGTGACAAAAATTAATCGGCGCTGAGATTCTGTTTCCTTAGTCGGAGCTATAAGTCCATTAATAAAAAACTGCACATTTTTAATGAAGATGATGGATTGGCAGCAGACAAAAAGTGCTAATCATGATAGTCGTGTATTTCCCAACCCACTGCATCGAAAAAATTATGATTTTTCACGAAACTAAATCGAACAAGCTCGTTTTTTTCGCTCGAGTAGAAACGCTAATGAGCTTATGATGAGTCGATATCTGCTTACCTAGAACTTAGGAATTTTTGGTAGTCCTCAGCATACTTCGGGAATGATATCATTCTTGAATGCCATTTTTCATAGATATTGCTAATTTAATCAGAGAACACAACTAATTAATACATTTTGTGAGAGCTGCCACATCCATTTCTCCTCCTCTGACATTACATTCCTTAAGCAGATAATCTGGCTAATTATATTTCTCTATTTGCATGTTTTATTGTAAAGGTAAATATATATATTTTTAATTTTGGCTAGCTGCTAGCTCAAAACATTTATTCATGACAGTCTAATCACTTTTTCATTGCTAATGAGAATACATTTAAACATTTCAGCACTTTGCAATTTTACATGCCCTATAAAGTCCCACTTGACAATAACTATGAGCATGTGAAAACACACAAATCGTGAATCTGTAATAAAAATATTTTTTTATTCCAAAGGATATACGAAATGACATGATTATGTTCCTTTTTCATCTCCGCTCACAATTAAAAATATTTCTTTTTTTTTCTTCTTCCAACACCCTGGTGGGTGTTTAGTTATGGCAATGAGAAGAGAATTCTTGTGAAGACGTCCATTAAGTCATCATTTTGCAAAAGAATTTTTTTTCCACTCGATTACAGCTAATTTTTAGTGGAGAATGGATGAAACGTTAAAAAAATATTTTTTATAGGTGGGCTTGGAGATGGAAGTTTGACAGAGGTTGAACGTGTGGACACTGGTCAGTAGTTTAATGGGTAAAATGCAAATAGAATCGATAAGAGCACGTTGCAAAACATGAAAAAAACATTTTTTGGCAATGGTTTAACTAGGCTGAAAGCTGACAAGTGATAAAGCTGAGGAAAAACGATATTTTTGAAGGGTACATGGCACAATCTTGCCTCTCCAATCAAGCATATCTTCATTTCCCTTCGATAACCTTCTTAAGTTAGGCATGTTATCTACTCATTTTTTCCTAATCGTTCCTCTAGGAATTAATGACAGATTTGATCGTCCCATCACTATTCTACCCACACATGGCTCTCCCATGAATAGTAATTTTTTTATATTTTAATGGCTCATTTTTCCAAAACGCAATATTTACTTTTTTTACGAGTGGTCGTGCACCTCTCGAAAAATCACTCCTCCTGATTAATTAGTGTAGCCGATCATGTTTCGCTGAAAAAATTTTTGTTGCAGTTTTGTCCCTAACTGCAGCTCAACCTTGAAATAGCAACTACAACCCACGCGGAATGCTCGCACATTCTTATTTTAAAATGCTAGTTGCAAAAAATATGCAAATCAGCTTTAGGCCAGTTAACTATCCCAGGATAATTTTAGTGCACTAATCTCCTCATGCAGATCTTTCTTTCTTCCTCTCTGGAGGACTCACAGAGTCATTACAAAATCTCAATTAAATAAATGGGCAATGAATGAGTCGTCAAAATGCAGTTCTTCCACGCCACGACGCAATATTCTTCCCATTCTTAGCATCCAACTAGCAAAAAATATATACTAAAATTTAGTTACTGTGTGAGCAAGCACAGTTAACTTTTATGTACAATTACCAATTACAATAAAAAATAGTTAGCGAGTCATCAACTCGCCATTACCAATCATCGTCTGGTGTTATCAGGTGGAGATGAAAGGCGATAAAGTGCTACGTGACGGTTCATCTCCAATCTCTGCACTTCGATAAGGATCTCAGTTTTCCACTCAAACAAGAAGAAACACAACTTTTTAGAGAGACAAACTAAAAAAAATACGTCATTCCATCACACTGCTGAACTTGAACGCTGGACGGTGGGTCTCATGTAATAATGAAAATAGTTTTTTGCAGAACGCACTTGCCTCATTTTGCATAAGAATTGCGTGCGCTGAAAAGCGAACACACTGTTGTGCGCTTGCGCTTACTTCTCTGAAAGAAAATTAGCAGCTACATACATTTTGAGCCCTTTTCGTTCATAATCTTCCTTGATAAAGTTGAATAAAGTGGCAGCGGATCGTAAATCTTTGGGAGCGTGTACCTAAAAAAGTCACCTTTTTCGCGTAGCTCCTCTTCAAACATCATCATCTTTGTCCAGGGCCAAATTATTGTAATTATCGTTTAGCTACATACAAAGAGGTAATTACAGAGTTGGGCTATTTTACTACCAAAACTTCTCCCTCTTCTTTTTAGCCACCATGCACCACTCCAAAAAGTATTTTTATCTCAAACCAAAAGCCAAGTTCCCTAACAAGTGTCCAGTTCCTTTTAGTGCTGCAAAAAATGTACATATTTTTACATGAGCAAACATGACCATCTTGCACTGCATTTTTTTCACGACTCTTCTTTTTTTATTGCAAATCCATCCCCCATTACATTTAGCTAGAGTAAAATCTCCGGAAAAAATATCATTTCGAATCTATTTTTAGCTCTAGGTAAAAAAGAAATAAAAAGAGTATCTTTAGAGCGGGTAATATAAACGTCTACACGGACAAGCAGTGATTACGGGAGGGTTGTAAAAGCTTTGAAAAAAAATATATTTTACAGCAGGATCATTTGCGCAGAAGCAGAGTAATAAAAGCCCTGTAGTAAATGGTAATAATGCAGTGCTCATCATCATCAACACCGTCATCATTCATCATCAAGCTCGTAGCTCGTCTTTCGCCAACTCCGGCTTTGGACAGGGAGAAGCATTCAGAAATCCCTGACCGTCAAAGAAACATGCAGAAGTTACGTTTATGACGCCAAATTAATCAGATGTAGGTATAATGCATATTTTTGCAGCTTTTCAGGCTGCAGCTTCTCATCCCATGTAATTCGCACTAGGTCGTCCAGGCGCATCACACAAAAAAGTTGGACGTGAATGCAGGAAAAATCTCTCCTCTCTATTATTAAAATTCCTCTGGGGGTGATGTCATCTTTTCTCTTTACATTATTCATTTCTACGCATTTCATGGTAGACTACTTTTTTTCCTTGTTCTAAACAATTTTTCCCTTTTTGCATTGCGTTGCGCCGTGCAAGTTGCACTTTTGTAGTGGTGCACGCTATAATCTCCATTTTTGGAGCTGAGAGTACGGAGAACAAAAGGGATGCCGTCGTGTCCCCTCGTGGAAATAAAAATTTACGAGGTGGAATCAACTCTAGAAGGATTCCTTTCTTGCATTTTTCATTTTTAGTTCCTATTTCTTCTTCTCATTTGGCAAAGCATTTTAGCTAATGTAATATTTTTGCGCGAGTGCAAAAGGTCGTTTAGTTTTTTTGGTTAATTGTGCAGAATCGTGATAAATGGGGTAGTTGATTAAGATTAGCGAATTTTATTCGCAATTAATTTGCCGTCTTCAAAGCTACATAAATAGTAAAAATATGTGCAACTGGTTCTCATAAAAAATAATGTAAGTGTCCGTCTTCCTGTCAATTTCTATTTGGCCATGTGCGCACGAAAATAAAATGACAGATTTTTTGGGCTTATAGCGCATAGCGCCGATTTCACCATGAACACGGAGAGAGTTTTGTGGGATGAGCTGAAATGGCTTGAAATCAACCAGAATAATTACAGAGAGTGTCCGTAATGATCGCGAGAATAATATGTTGGAAAATTAGCAAAAGTGCAAAAAATAAATAGACATGGCTCTCTCATCCCCCACCAATTTCCACCCCATCCCTGGGAGATAACTAGTGTGTGAGTGCAGCTCACCGCATGAAATTACACGGATTACGTCCCTCCTTTATTATTATTACTGCTATTACTGCAATAACACACTCTTCCCTCAAGTAAACAAAAATGCAGTTAGCAAAGAAACAGTGAAAAAGCAGCAGACTAAAAAAGCAAATACATTTTTCTCCCTTCTCCATTTCTGCTCGACCGTCTCAACATTTTCATTCTTTTTTTGCTACTGTTCCACCTTTAAAAAAAATTATCATCGCGTTTTTTTCTTTAATTTTGCAAGTGTAAGGTAGCAGAGCATCTCGAAATGTTTTTTGTGTAATAATAATATGCACTTTAAACACGGCACCACTTTTTTGGTGGAAATTAAAGCGATTTTGAACAGTATTTTTTTACCTCTTCCCATTTTCACGCAAGACACCCTCTTTACAGTTGACATTTTAGTTGCACTCCCGGAGGTAAAGGGAGGAAAACCTTGAAAGTCAAAAGCATATACTGTATTTTTTTGCTTTTTCCTCCTCGACAAAAACAAAGGCATTCCTTCAAAAAAAACATTTTATTTTTTAAAATAAGCAAAAAAGTAGTAGAACTGCAGCAGCGCATCTAATTCACCTTTTCTGCAAGGAAATAACAGGAGCTACGTAATAGTGCAATTATTTCGCTATTTACGAGCACTCTCGTATAAAAAGGCAGCCCTCACATGGCAACATATTTTTGTTTTGTCTTTCGGTGATAGTCTGATGATGGCTGGCTGCTGGTGTGTAGATCAGATTAGAAGTTAATCTCTCCAATACCATCATTTTTTTTCAGGTGTGCAAGGCCAGACAAGACATGCGCTGGGAATTAGTAGCGCATACACGGTGTGGGCCATGCAGTGGCCTGCAACTATATATATTTTTTTAATTGCGCACATAATTTATGCAAATTGCAAATATATGTAAACATTACACTTTGATGTTTGTGCCACTTGGAGGAAATAAATATGGGATTTTTTTGGGTGGAATTTTGCAGCTAAAAGGCTACGTTATAGCTCCATTATTACATTAGCATAAAGTGGAATGGTGTGACATGGCAAATTGGCAAAGCAGCTTGAGACTTTGCAATCTGGAGTGGAATCTTGGAATTTCTGCTACTACTTGAAATATTCAGGCCAAAAAAAGATTTGCACAAAAAATATATTTGTTTTACTTACTGAAACAAAAAATTCTTCTTCAGTAATAAATGCAAAAAGTCTCATTGCGGTGGACGAACTGGACACGTCTCGCATAATATTATTGGCTTTTTATATATCCCTCGACGCGATTCTCACAAGGAATTTCTAACCTGGAACTAATCTGTAATTTCGTAACATGGCCAACAACCCAGCTCACTTTACATTTCTGCGAAAACAAACAATTGGATTAGTTAACCTTTTTTACGAACAATGCTAAAAAAATTTAAACAATAAAATGAACTATATTATATCATACCTTCTTATCATAATCTGAGTTCATTTAGCATTTTCGTTTTTAACTTGAAGAGCACCTTTCCTAACGAAAATTCATCTGTAAAGAATAAGAAAAAGGAAAATTTCTGTATCTGCGGTTTTCCATCTCTTCAAAGTATTTTATGTGTTTCCTCCATTTATGCAGAAATGAATTTACGCTGGGGTACGTCCTCCTCTCAGAGTCCAACTTGACAGTGCAATTTAGTCATCGTAAAGTTAGGAAAATATATCTCTAGAGAAAAAACTGTATGATTTTTGCCAGATAAAAATTGCTTTGTTCTTGTGGTGGCTCTATCATCGTCCTATCTCGGCACATCTTCTCTCGTTTTTTTCTGCCTTGAACCTGGACTTGAAAATGTTTTTGCTTGTATAATTTTTTCTCTCTGAGAAATGATGATGACGATGATGATGCTCCTAATAAAAACGCCTTTGTTGCTTCTTCTGCCAAAAAATAATTTGTGCAATTTTTCGTCATAATTTAAGTGAGATACTCCTACGGAGATGTTTTCTGGGTGCTATGCTTACTTCTATATGGCGCCTATCACTAGACCAAGAGGATCTCTGTAATTTTGGAGGACAGAAAGAGAGATCCCCCCTCGTAGATTGGCTGTTATTACCTCTCCGCTCAAAATTCCTTTTTTTCTCGAAGGGAATGACTTGAGGAGACTTTTGAGCACAAACAAAGAAAAAAAAGTAGTCACACATGACAAGGGAGAAGAAATGAAAAAAAATCTTTTTATTTTTGCCTAATCAAGCCTTATTTTCTCACAAAGGAATTTTTACTAGTGCTTCAGACTAGTATTTCTGCGGATGAACAATACCCTCTGATTTTAGCCTGAAATTTTTGTGAATAGAGACGATGAGATGAGTCGTGCTCAACGCCAAAAATCTTTTTTTTGCTCAATTGAGTCAAACCTGGATAATCCCATCTTCTCGTTACAAGAGCATGTGAAAAAAATATATTTATTTTTAGTGGCGAAACGTGAACCGCAAAAAAATGAGATGGGTCCAGTAGTCAACTAATTCAGACAATTTCTCTAATCAGCGTCCTCTTTCTGAAAATCACGACGTGAGTAATGCTCTCCAAAAAGTCAATGAACAATTTAAATGTGCGGATCCAATATGGTGATATTATTAGGCAGAGTATTAATTTTTGCAAAGGGGTTGCAGCTACGTTTATTTCTGCATAATAAAATTTTCAAACCGGACACGCAAACCTATAACTGGCACTGCCTCTGGCTGTCCTTGATGTTACTAAAAATTTGGACTTTCGCGACACAAAATATATAGCTCACCTCGAGATTTATGGATACGGATAGGGATTTTTTTAGGACTGGCTCATTCAAAGGAAGAAGGAAAAAAGGAAGTGAGTAGAGATAGTATTGAAAATACCACCCCCACACACTTCTTTTTTTATCATTTGGCTAATGTGATCTACATAAAATTGCATTGTCGCGTTTGCGGAAATTAAACCGTTTGAAAAGTTGTGTGTGTATGGCGCCTACGTCTCCGCAGTCCACCCTACTCCTCTCCTTTTAGAAGCTAGTCAAGGTGAAGGCAAGCAAACCAAAAAATAGGAAGGAACACAGCTCTCTATTCCATGCCCACGCATTTCTCAGCTAAATGCACTAAATCCATAATAATTAGGGCAGAGACTACATCAGACAATGCCATCATCATAAAAATTATTTATATTAAACAACACCTCATTAAAATCTCTTCTTCCCTTTCCCGCCTCACTTCCCAAAATTGCAAGCTCATTTCCGTAAAAAAATAATTATGATTGCTTCGACGCCGGCGCCACACAAAACTTTTATCCCATACTGCCCTATTTTCATTTTTACAGACAATAGAAAAAAGTCTCTCTTCTCCCACCGCCTCCACAAAAAAAAATGTTTTTTTTGTTCTAGTAAAACTATAAGCATATATTTCTTCCCTGGGCAACCTCCAATCACATCAAATGCACTTTGTGCATACAACCCATGACAGGTGCCAGGTCAGGCTCCCCACCTCAGAAAAAAAATACCTATCGGCACCTGCTACACCCGTTGGCACTTTATAGTGCTCCCAAAAAAATATTTCCCCAATCATATTCCAAAACGTATAAAAATGGCCTTGTCAAATTAGTCATGCTTTTTAAGGTCCTCTCTTGCAGTCCTCTCTCTCCCTTCCCAAAATTATTCATTGCAGAGGTGGAGTGCTACGTGCGGGCTAAACATGCATTCTATCGCTTTAAACTTTATTCTGCAGACCGCAGAGCAGTAGAATTTTTTTTCTGTGTCAACCCAGACGGAGCTCTGACGCTGGCCATTTTTCACTACTGTAAAAAATTTTTTTGTATTTTCTGAGGAGGATCCTCGTAAACAATGCATAATAAGAACGGCATTGTCGTTCCCCTCTCGTGATAGATGGAGACGAGTGCAAACATAAAGACACTAAATGCTTTTGATTGTGCGTGGGCAGTGTAATCTTTTTAATAGGGATGGCTGTAGTGGCTGTGGCACACTAAGCCAAAATGTCAGAGTGCTTACCGTGATCCTCTATTCCTCCAAACAACAATGCAACTCGATAATGTAATCATACTCATTCATTGTTGCCATTTCTTTATTTAATCATAATAATAATGAGGATCTTCCTCTTCACCTCGTTCACAGTGTGCAGCTCCACACAAAAAATATATATTTGAGGGGCAGTAACGCCGTGACATGGTTGGAATCTTCTTCAACGCGAATTATTAGCAGTCGCTAAATTGCATATTAAATTTTTTAATGTGATTAAATATTACAATTTTTTCGTGTTTACTTTTTAACCAGCCAACCGTTTACGCGGATGAGTAGTGACCACTGATCACATACTATTATTTGCGAATTCACGCTGAGCTCCTTCTCAAATATTCACAAGAGATCAGCAAAGAACGCAAAAAAAGATTATTTATTGGTAGATGTGGCTCCATAAACTGCTTAGCAGAAATTTTGAATTGGTTTTCTACAAAAATAACTTCTTGTCCATGTCGATTATAGCAAATGACCTAAAACAAATGAAAAAAATATAAATTGCAGTAATCTCTTTTTTTAAAAAATGACAAGAGACTCGTCACAACAGCTTTAAAAAACATGCGTACGAGTATTTTTCAGCCGTTGCCGTTTAGCAATTTACATACCAAGGAACAAGCGCAGAACTAAGCAGAGATGTGTGTAAGTGGAAAATATACGATGAAGATGATAAGGGAAGATATCGTCATCTCATCACGATAATGACAACATTGTTGGGAGTTTGATTTAATAATAGAGGAGAAGAAAAATTTATTATTTTTTTTCTCCCCGTTATCTTCCCATCAATGTCACGAGAATTTGCAAGGAAAAATGACGAGAAGATACAATCAAGGAGGTCCGACGAGAGATTCTGCGAAAATTGTTTGAAGGAATTTTACTTCGCTTTTTTTATGCTGCGTACTTTTTCATAATGTCCATTGTATTTGGCTTTCCTATTTTTATTTTTACCTTAACTTCTGTGCAATTTACTCCTCTGGAGAGGCTACTTTAGGAAGCTGGACAGCTCTTGAAAAGATTTATTTTGGAGAATTATATTCCTTTTTGCAAATTGCTGCTAAAGTGGATGTATAATTTAATGACGTTGATGCCAATAGGTCACTCAGGATGTGCAACAGCTTTGTTTATTCTTCAAAGACAATTCCCAAATTATTTAATCCTTGGAATTTGCCAGTTTGCTAAAAACTGGTCATGTCTGTTTCACCTTTTACACGCCCGTCCTTACTATTCTTTTCGTAACAGGAGTAGAAAAAATGCCATCTGAAGCTCACATGCATTTACCATTAATTAGCTCACACATTTTAGCTTCTCCCTTTCACTGATGTTATTTTTATGAACCCATTTTAAAGGCATGACACCTATGCGTGGGTAGGACATTTTCAGCAAAAAAATAGTTGTATCCATCTAAGCTACCTGAGTTTAAATAAGGTGAGGCTGAAATAGTATTTTTTGCACGGAATTACTCCTCATCATCAACATCGCTACATTTTGTCTTGTTCCAAATGGCAAAACCAGCTTTAAGAGCGAATTGCTAAAAAAATCCAATTTTTTTTTTGATAATCCAGTCAAAGCCAAATTGAAAATTCCACTCCCTGAAAAAAAAAACGGTGAGCATGAGCAAAAACCCAACTGACAAATTTGAGGCAGCCCCACACATTATAATCAAGTAAAATGGCAATGCCAATATAGCTAATCAATTCGTAATCAAATTAGGGTGGACGAGTGAAGACGAAAAAAATTGTATCATTACACCTATCCCTACACACATGCATACACCGAGCTAAGAAAGCAGACAGAATTTACAATTTTTTTCGCTAGTGAAGGAAAACACAGCCCAAAAAATCTCTTCCCCGTAATAATATGCAATAATAATAATGGCAATTTTGGCAAATCAGACTATTTATTACTATCCATTCCCATTAGGAGAAGAGGAATCGCTGAACCATGCTCCACTACACTGTTATTAACGCCTCCTTCCAAAAAAAAAACGATTCAAGTTCGGCCACCAACCTTTTTGGTCTTTGACTTTTTACTTGAAGTATATAACCTGATTCACACTGAAGCTACTCACTATCAAGCTCACAAACACAATCCAATTTTTGCGAGCATTTCGCAAACCATGCAAAAGTTTTACTTACTGCGTACATCCGCATATTATTCCATCCCATTCTCTAATAAAAATATATATCTGTCCGTTTCGATTAGCGAAAAAAATATAGTCACTTTCTTTTTCAAAAATATAAAAGCTATGAACAGTGTTTTTTATGTGCAAACTTTCTACAGATTTTTGAAGGAAGTAAAAATTTGTGCCAAAATAAAATTAGCACTCAAAACACATATTTGAAATAAAAAAATATTTTCTTTTCCTTCCCTCCTCTATACAAACAGAAAAAAAAATATTTCTTTAAAAAACATTTTTAAAAAGGAAACGACGAGCCCAATTAAGTCCCACTAATTTTTACAGCCGAACACGATACAATTTCTCAACGATATGATGTCATTGTTTAGTCCCTAGTCCCTACACTCCACATTTTTTTCTATTATTTTATATGCGTTTTTGATAGAGAGAAGGCATTTTTATACACTGCAGCTTTTTTGTTGCCATCGTAAATCCTCATCAATTTCTGTGGTTTGGAGAGCGGTACACAATATACAATTTTTTTGTTATTTTTATTGTTGCGGCTCCTATCACACCTGTCGCACCTTCTTTCAAAGACAACTCGCTCACCACTCATCCCAAACACACACATTGTTTTACTACGCTCTTAAAAATATACTACGACAATATTACTAGTTTTACTCTGCTCATATTTCATTTTGAAAAAAAAAACTTTTGTTCAGTGCATTGCACACTCATTCAAAACTTTCATCCGTCTTCACTGTTTGTGTGTTTTTTTTGTTCTCGTCACCGGTGCAATATCGTTCTCTAACTAAATATATAAACTAATTATACTAAACTGCTTCATTTTCATGCTTTTCACAAAACTTTTTTTTAAAATTCTTTCCTCTATATTAGCTGACTTTTATTTTGGAATAGTTTAACATTCATAGGTACATTAATAATTTTCAATTATTTTGCGATATATAAGAAAAACGCTTTACGGTTATTTCTAATTTCAAAACAATTAATATGTGAGGACGTGCTTCCACTTCATCTACTAAAATTGGAGTATCTCACTTCAGTAAAAATATTATATTGGCGTTAAAGTTGTGCATTTTATATAAATACTATAGATAGATAGATAGCATATAAATACTATATAACTTGTAGCATGTTTATATACCTAAGTAGGTATGTATTTTTGAATAATTTTTCCAGAGTTATACTAGTAATGATCCACTATAATTTTTTTTAAAATGCCACGTGCATCAGCGCTTGCACTAATGCTCTGTTTACAAATAATCCTTAGTCAATAGCCCAATCCACTTTCTTTTTTTACTGCATCACTGTCCACGCCTCTCTCCATTCAACCCTTAAATCTTATTCTTTCAGGGTTTGCAATGAACTGCTTCATTGTTGAAGCTATTAGCGGAGAGTGCATTGTTGCATTATGGAGTGCTATTACTCTAGGAATTATATTATATTATGTTTTTTGAAATGAAAGTAAAAAGCGTATTTCAAAAAATATACCAAATATATAATGCACCGCTTAAAAGTGAAATGGGTGTGGACGGGATATCGGGAAAAAGAAGGCAGAGCGCATTATGCGCGTAGTCACACAGCAGGACTGGTAAATCCCCAATCCTCAATCTCAGCTCCGAGTTTTAGAGTTAAATGCAGCATGAAAAATCAAAGACAGCTCTCCCTCCACTATCGACTCAGATCAGATCACAAGATTTTATGGTAATGAGGATGAGGGCTCATTATTAACGATCAGCAATGTTTTTTTACTTTTACTATAATCCCTCCATTTATTTGTATTAGCTGCACAACCCATCCGTTTCATTTATCATTTTCGCATGATTTGAATGAAAAAAAATGTTTAGTCCTGCTAGGATTTTTGTAGCTCCTCAACCATAAATTTACTTATTAGATCATTTCTTTCCACTCCTGCTCCACTAACTGCAAAGGAGCGTTTGAAGCGCATATAATTTTTAAAGGGCTGACTATAAAATTAGGGTAGAAAGGGCTCAATCTATTTTCGCATCCTTACCACTTTACTAATAACTACCCAAACTTTAAAAGAAAAAAAACTGTAAATGGAGTAGTACTATGTGATGACGCGAAGGACACTAAAAAACCTTTTTTTGAAGTCTTCTATATAAGTACTTGCGAAAATATAGAGGTGACAAGGTACAGCTGTATAGCGCCACACATCTCTTCATCAAACGCCGCTGCACTAAACTGTTGCTCTAATAAGTGAAGTTCTAACTAGTGTGGGTTCACCCACACAAAATTTATTTTTCCAACTGCTCCCATTCTAAATCAGAGCAAAAAGGTAGGGGAAAAATGGTTTCTGAGACTGTCTGAGAGGGAAAGAGGAGGAGTACATTCCACCCAATTCACTACTACTACAGTTATAGATGCAGTTCATTTTTACGTGAATGAAAATATAATCTTTTGTATTTGCAAAAATAGCTATCTGCAAAGACAAACTCGGTTACAGCCTTTTCACAATCAGCTCTTCTTCATACCGCTCGGCGCCATTTTTTGTCCCTGAAATGAGTTTGTAGTTTTCTGCCGCGTTTCTATGGAGGTGGTTGGAATCAGAGGTGGTGGAGGTGGCTTTTGGCTATATGGTTATGTATGCTGCTGCATCACAATTTCCACTTTTCCTCACCATCGAAAACAATGAAGAAAAGATTGGCAATCTTTTCTTGTATTATTTCTTTCCAAATTCAAAATCTTTTCAAGGTTTGATGAACTATTTATATACAATGGTTACTCGAATGGAGTTTTATGTTTCCGGTATTATTTCATTACGTGTGGAATGGAAAAAGGGAAGGAGAGTAGGTGTGGACCACTGCAGGATAAAAATGCCTGTGGGACAATCGCATTTACTTTTAATTAGACGTGATTACAGAGACGAATATTAATGAGCACAGCCCAGTAACAGGTGTGACGTTGCAACTGAGAAGAGAATCGCGTCGTACAATCTAACTATAAGTACGGAAGATTGAAAGCTCTTTGTCGTCTTTGCTAATGACAATGACGAAGAAAATGGAGGCGGAGAGGGCACTATTTGGAGTGTTGGAGGATGGACGGATAGGAAGGAAACACTAGATAATGTATAGTTTAGTGCGATTGGGTTGATGCCATTTAAAACGAATTCATTTCATTTCAGATTGATGCTCAAAGGAAGACTGCACCTGGACTGAAACGAGAAGTCTTTTTTCTCAACCTCGAAGATGGATTTTTTGGGTGTCAGGTTAATGAGTCGGCAGATGTGCTGCAGCTCTTCGACCTCTCCAAGCTTTGCGACGGGTCCGCTCAATGCTTCATGGGATCTGATGAACTCCACAAGGAGCTGAAGTGTACAGGTAATTGAAATGGAGAAGGAGGAAAAGCATTCACTAAAAATATTTTGAATTGTAGAAATCCTTCTCCCCGTTGTATTTTGAAATGTCCGCTAGTGCCATTTTATTATCAAAGATTAGGTGAATAGCAAACAACAAAATAGGAGAAAAACGGGATAAGGATGACAGTGACAATCTCTTGACAGCCCGTTTATTTATGCTGAAATGGGAGGGGAAACTCTAAAGGCTCGGCTCGACAAAAACCCCCTCCACAAATTATTTTTATTTCTTCTTCCCTAACGATAAAAAAATATTTTTCATTTAACTGATTACATAATGACAGCAAACAGTGAGCTGTGATAGAATTTTTCACTCCCCGGCTATTTTTCCTCTAAATGAAATGAATCTCTGATGCGGAAACAAAAAAATGTTCCGTATTTAAAACTGTAAACGAAAAAAAGAAATCATTAAAAATAATCTTTAGAGAAAAAATGAAAACTCATTCAGAAAAGTGTAGAGATGTAGAAACAACTTGCTAAAAAAGAAATGTAATTTTCAAAAAAAAATGCAAAGGAATATCGATTCACCGCCTGTTGCAAAAAATATTTGCATGTATTAGCTATGTGTGGGGGTAAAAACGACCACCCATTTGTTATACTCTCATGAATATTAATGGGAGTTTAAATCAGGTATAAAAATGATTAGGGGGAAAAATGAATGGAACCATAAATTTTGGAGATTTAATTACTATTGCTAGAACCAGCAATATATTTTCTAAACGTCTATGAGAATTATTAAATGGCGCTAGATTTCAAATAGACCTCAATAATTTGCACGACTTAAAAGGAGCTGAATATAATTAGTTGAGAAAATGCAATTTTATACTTTTTGAAAAAAGAAGATTTATTTGTAAATTTTATAATTTTATTTTAATTTGTCCAGATGACTGCGCTCAAGTTACCGGCAAAAAGTGTCAGAATGGCGCTTGCCTTGAGTCGCAATGTCACTGCAACGACGGCTTCGGCGGGAAGGGCTGTGAAATGCCTGACGAGAACGAGTGCAAGCTGCGGCCTTGTGACATTTTTGCACATTGCACAAATACACTCGGCAGCTTCAGATGTACTTGTTATCCAGGCTATGAAGGAGACGGGATCAACTGTAAAGGTAAAGCCAGAAAAAGTTTTGCAAATTTTTTCCTGAAAATACTGCTTAATTTCTTGCTTTTGCTATAGCCATATCCTAAATTATAACATCATTTTTGCTAATTGTAAGAAGCGCTGCCATTCTGCAATATTTTTTTCAAATTATCTGCACACTTTTATCATAATTAGCATTACACGAAGAAAATGAGCTGAACATGTCCAATTTTCATCATCAAATTTCGTCATCATATCATCCTCCTCCAATCCAGATATATAAAATTTGTCTCATGAGAGAGCCACAGCATCCCTCCTCGTCATCTTCAGCATTTTGACATTGAGCCAACTTCAATTAGTCGACGACATCAGCAGCAAAAATCTCTCTCCCTATCCATTTCACTCCTCGTTTTTTAGGGAGTGTGCAATTTTTTTTCACTCTAGTACCCAAAAACATTATCTACATAATATTTCTGTGCTAGACTCAAAGTTGAGATAGAGTAATTTTCCCCCATCATTCCCCCCTTGAATGAAGGAGAGTGAGAGAGATAATAGCCTTTAATTTCAATCTCTTCTCTCAATCCACAGTTGAAAATCTCCTTACAAGAAAAATATTTATCCTTATGGGATAATTGAGTCTTTCCTTCTTTTATAGCTTGAGTCAGCGTAAAAAATACCCTTTTTTATTCACAGCTACTGTTTCGTCTCTCTCTCATTCTCCCAGCACAGGAGCGAAATCGTAATAAAAAGTACAAACCTGAGAATGCAATTAAGTCATATTAGTCATTTAAAAATTGTAGCATTTTTCATTTTTCCATTTCAGAATTATAATCCAAGCACACAAGTAGAATTCCACTTGTTTACTTGCAGCTTTGATTTTTTTACAAGAGCAGCAGGAGCAGCGTTTGCTCGTTGTTCCTCTTTCTTCCTCCTTCAGAGAAAAAACTTGCTTTTTTGCAATCTCCAATCCTATATGGCTTCCTCTACTCCCCCTCTGGCTCTCCCATTATCAGCTGGTGTTGAGCTAGCATTTTAAAGTTTATTTCTTTGCAAAATTCCTCTTCGCAAAAAAATCAGTCAAGGTATATTATGGAGAGAGAGAGAGAGGAGGGTGGTGGTAGTCACTCAACTTCAAGGATGTTGTGCCGTGTTAAAGGAAACATCCGCAGACAGGAGCAGGGGATGCTCTGCATAATATATTTTCCTTGCAAAATAGATGTTTTTTGCACATTGGAGATGTGCCGGTGGTGAAATATAAAAGTCAGGTAGTGGCTCTTGCACTGAATTTTTAATGGGTTTTAATAATGGTCCTCCTCCTGTGAAAATTTTTATTTTAATGTTGAACGGCTTAAGACAACGCTCCTTCTTCTTCACGGAACATATCCTTTTTTTATGCCGCGGTGGTGTCACGCATGACAAATGCATTCTTTTTATTATTTGCACCTCACAAGAAAAATATGCAATTTGTACTAAAAACTTTTATTACTATTATTATTTGTAATTTTTTACACTCTCTGGAATGAAAATTTTTTTTGGACTTACGTCATGTGGTGACAATGGCTTCTGATGACAATCACTGAATTCTAATTGCTGAAGAGGGGAGCGAACAGGGATGTGCTAACTTGAGATGGGCTCACACCCTCTCAAAAATTTAAATTTATTTTTACTTCTCAGACCAATTACATTTTTTATTCTCCAGAAGTAGCAGCAAAAAGGAGGGAAAAAAGTGTCACCTTGCTGCGATAATTTAATTAGCTAAAATTTGTTCCTATACAATGGACCACATACAGAGTAGTCCATATTCCTCTTGCAAAAATTACATTGTATTCTAACTACGTAATCACTCAGCTAGTTTTATTGTTTTTCCTAGGTCAAGTGCAAAAAAATTTTTTTTTACATTTTACAAAAAAATAATTATATTTTTTAGGAATCAAATCCAAAAACCAAGAATCATTTTTATTGCAGTAAACATAAAGCACTAGCATCACCAAAAACACTTCTTTGTTTACAAAAGCTCTCTTGTCAATCACGTGCCGTTTATTTGCACACATACCACAAGAAAACATATTTCATCTCTTTTAAAAAATACTCATCTCTCTTCCCTTTCCAATAAGTGCTGTAATATTTTTTTTACCAACCAAAACATATTTTTACAGCCTCTTCGCCATATTGCCCAACTCACACAATTTTTATAACGTTTTCTGTACTCTGTTTTCCTCAACTTTTACGAATATTCGTGTCTCATCCATCCTCAGCGGAGCTGACATCACAGCAGAAGAGCCCCATAAAAAGGGAGTATAAAAGTGTTTGACAAGTGAAGAAATCTGGTTGGGACACCAAAAAGTCCCCGTAATTTTGCTTTATGGGATAGATTATACTTGACTAAAAACCAATTATCCACTTGGATTGTTTGGACAAAAGAGCTACTCACTGTAATAATCTAAATTACAAGTTTCAAAATTGAAGGGGACCAACGTCGGCATCAACATCCCATAAAAACAATACGACAATTTGACTGGTGAAACCGGAGGAGACTCATTTCCTCCACAGAAATCGACAAGAGGGAAAACGGCAGTTAATTTTTTAAAATGTTTTATACTCTCCGCCAGTCAAATTTTTCTTACCATCTTACCTGGTTTTGGTGGTGTGCTGTACGCTCCTGACATATACCAATCTATTTTTTTTCTCTTCCCTATCTCTACCTAAAGCTTCATGACATTGCATATTGGCTAGCGCCACCAGCTACAATTTTTCGCTTGGGGAGAAGGGCGTTGCTGTATTCCTTCACGGTATTCAAACCAATTTTTTTTCGCAATTCGCAATAACTTTAAGTATACTTTGGTGAGTAAGCAACAACGTCCATGTAATAATCTGTCCTCCATATCATATCTCCTCAGTCTTTAAGACAAAAAAATACTGTTTTCGCTACCTACATCTTATACAGATGGTGATGGTCCTCGCATTTCTGCAAAAATATATATATTTTTTTCAGCAGTGAGCAGAAGATAGAAGTTGAAATCAGCTCATATCATATTTAAATAGCTTCCAAGTGACTTTTATAGACTCGTAAAAAATATTTGCAAAAAAAATATTCGCAAAGACTACTGTCAGCTATAGATATCAGAGATACGTTTTGCCTGCTGACTAGTCATACACACACATATTTTTTCTCTAGCATGCTCATACTTTCGACTCATTTCTGCATTTTGCACTTTTGCCTAAGCTCCAAGTGACGGAAATAAAAATGGACTGTGAAGAACTTCTCTCTCTCTCTCTCTCTTAAGCTTAGCTCAAACTGTCAAAAGCAAAATGGCAACGAAAGAATAAAAATTATTTTTATGTGTTTTCTACTTAACCTTCCCCTTTTTCCTCCTAAAAGACTAGGTAGTTAAACCAAGTAAAAACTGCGAAGTGCAACAACGTAAGTAATATTTTGTTGGGGAAACAGCTGCTCTCAGCTTTTATACTCCATTCAAGCCCTTGTTTACCATTTTATTCCATATCCCATTCAGGTAAAACACGTTCGATTCGCTACGCATGTTGTCAACTCATTAAATCCTGAAAATGTGTGCCTAATTGGTGGAGAGAAAAAAAGTGGCAAGTAATGAAACCATTCCCAAAAAAACTGCAGTCCAAAATAAACCTTCTTACTTTTTGTGCTTCACAGTGCAGCCAGACAAAAGCTCTCTTTTATATTAATTCAAGGTGAGACAAAAGCTACGAAAAAAAGAGAAAAATAATGTGCTCTAAATGTTATACATTCACCAATCACAGTAATTAATAGCTGGTTCAGTTTTAAACTTACCAAAATTAGATGCTAAATGCTAATTTTTTTCAAAATAGCCTTACGGGCAAAAGTGGCAAGTTTACACTTATGCAGTTTTTTGCAAGCATATTTTCTGTCCTGTCGTCAGTTACACAATTCAAAAAAAAAATTAAATCAGAAGAGAAGAATGATGATGTGACTGGTTTATTATTATTGTGTGGCTCATGCTGTGTGCCCTGTTGTGGTGTGTGATTTTTGCGCATTGTTTCTCCTTTGTTTTTTGCAAAGGCACTCTCAGTACTCTCACTCCCTAAAGCCTCACTATGCGTCCCCACCTGTTTAAAGAGATCTGTCTCTGCTGAAAATGAGTGTGGTTGTCTTCCCTCCTTGATTTACTACACTCTGATTTGATATTTTCCCCTTCAAGTGGTTTAAATGGATTTGGAGCGGTGGAGCGGAACATGCGCGCTCACAACACAGAAAAAATATATTATTATTACTCCTTTAATTTATGGAGAGTGAAATAAATGAGAGAGTCCCTACCACCCTCCGATAATTAACTTTAGCCTTTCATTCCATACCACCACACCACCACCATTATTACCACCAAAAATATTAAAAGTTAATTGAAATGCAATCAAAAAGCCCACATTTTTACGAGGAGGAAAAACACCATTCCAATCAGCATTTCACCGGGTTAGACCATAACAAAAAAAGATCTAATGAGCTGAGCAGCTTCAAAATCTATTACACGAGAAGGAAAATTCACGCTAGTAAATAGCTATTTAACTATTTCCGACTATTACCTAGAAAAAATAGCTTTTTCAGCCTTGAGCCGAGATTTTTAGTCAGTCCCGCCAATTTGATGTTTTTCCTTAACTTACATCCCGCGAAATGTCGCATCATTTCGCAGACATAAATGCGCACACACAAAGATAATCTGAATTCACCAATTACTTTGCTAAGTTGATGACGGCGAGATGACGACGGATGTTGTAAGAGATGATGACTCCGAAAAAAGGATACTTCCTCGGCTGGGGAGATTTTTTAGAGGTGAACGAACTGGAAAGGGAAAATTGCAGTTTTACATGTATACAAATATGAATTGCTTTTCTCCTCAGAGACGATTCTTTTAAAACCCGCACCGTAATCTCTTTATTTTGTCAAGGGACGCGGAGCATAGACATAACACTGATTTTTTTATTAGCAATGGAAATGATTAGAGTGACGACTTAAAAAAGACGGGAGATGGGAGATGGCAGAGAGGACAAAATAAAAAAAGGAAAATCATGCTCCTCATAAGATGCACTTTATAATGCTAAAATACACGCCGATGCCTTTTCTTTCCCTTCTGCTGTGCAGCTCAATTACGAATCGTTCCTTGAAAGGATTTTTATTTTGCTCTTTGCAAAAAATCCTAAAACTTATTCTTTTCAGTGCTCGTATTGTGTGTCCTGTCATTTTCATCTTCATTACTATAATGAAAAAGTTGCTGTTTCATAATCGAAAATATAAAAAAGGAGGAAGGAAGCAATTTCCATTTAAAATATTTAATCAGTTGGGCACACACTTCTCCAAAGAGTGATGCTTTTCGTATTGGCAGGAGGGAAAAAAATATCATGAGGCTGTCGAGGAGGAGGATATATGAAGGAAGTTCACGAATTTTATTTTCTAGTGGGCACACAATACACAAATTTTTAATATTTTTTTCAATCAATCCATTCATAAAATATATGCGGTGTGCAGGTTGGACGTTTTCGTGCCGGGAAATGTCAGAGCTTGTCATAAGTGTAAATTAGAAAATCCTTTTGACAAACAAGAAAATAAGTCACCAGCACAATTTTCTTCCAGTTAGCAACTGCCCACACCACCATCACAACCAATATCTCAAAAAAAGCTGATGATGATACATTTAATCGATATACTCGCTGCAATCAAGCTTTTCGATGAAAATGAAAGGTAGCTGAAATAAAAAAAATTAGTAAACTGGATCAAAAGTCGTCCTCCACAAAAAATATTGTAAGAAATACATTTTATGCAAGCGGAGTGCAACAGAGAACCTGTTTCCATTTCAATTGCTCAAAGATTTACTCATCTGCACTAGTTAATAATAATTTTTTTTCGATGGAAAATAGACTCATCATCATCATCATTCTAGTTAAAATATATAAAAATCTGCATTTTGCATTTTCGCTTGCTATTAAGAGGCTGCTACTTGTTTGCTGTTCATTTTTCTCCATTTAGTAAAAAATATAATAATTTTTAGATCATCATCTGACCTGAGAACGTCGGGATGAGAGAGATGCATATGTGTAATTTTTTTTTCAAGTGGAAGGAAAACAATAAAAATCATTGTCTGACTGACTAGGAGCTATAAAATTGGCTGAAATGTGAGATGGGACTAATCAAGACACGACTGGATAACTGATCTCAGGTCACATCACTCATTCAGAAGAAAAAAGAGAGAGTCAAGTGGGGAGCCGTTTTCTCCTCTGGAGCATACAAGAATTAAAAAATGATTTTTCAGAGTGGTCGTGCCGTTGTTGCTTTTGATGTTTTCGCACTTCTTCGAAATCATAGTAGTAATGCGCCCTGCTGCTACCTGAAAAGAGTAAATTATATTTTTTTTGAAGTTGCGCCAGCCATACCGCAATCACTCTCTTCTCTGAGAAATGGATAAAAAACATGTATCCAGTTAGTGGAGTACTGTATAGGCAGGGGAAATTTTTTTGTTGCTTTTTGACTGGGGTAAAGTGAGCCGGAATAATTTTTTGAGGAATTGTTTTTCCTTAGTTCTTGGCACTTCTTTTTGCGTAAGTTGACAGGCAAGTTGGGCTCTTCTTGGGTGATCTTTTTATTCCTCCTCCTAGGCTGATCTAATCTGTGAGACGTGTTTTGCGCATTTGCTCACCATTCCCCCCCACTTTAAAGAGAGGTGAGCGAGTGGACTCGAGTGAGTCCACTACTCTTGTGCAATTTACATAAAGTAATATTGTACCGGGTTCACTTCTCGTCTTTGCGTCCTTAGCGAATAATGATTTTGTTTAAAAAAAGGGGGATTGCTCTTAAAATTCTGCCTGTCTTTAGTACCTCTCACGAGCTGCGCATTAGCGGAGCCAATTTAACGACGCTATTTTTATTTTTTTTTAATAAAGTGGAATGAAGATCTATCCAAACGAAAAATCTCTGGATGACAAACTTTTTTCAAGTTTTTTTAGTCAAAAAAAGCTATAAGAATTCTAAAAGTTGTACCCAAAAAAGAAAAAAGCCCTCGGCCTCATTATTCACAGCCACATTTTTTGAAAATGGAGACTCCCACTCATC
The DNA here is from genome assembly GCA_027744115.1 of Acrocyrtus sp. NNG-2020. NCBI lineage: Eukaryota > Metazoa > Arthropoda > Collembola > Entomobryomorpha > Entomobryidae > Acrocyrtus > Acrocyrtus sp. NNG-2020. The sequence goes on from JAHZND010005635.1 coordinate 33,751, forward strand.
ATCCTTTTATAGGTATTTTCACCTCAAAACTTAGCCCAGCGGATTTTCAGTGGAGCCACCGATCCGTTTCATTTCACTCCCGTTGCAGTATTTTTTCAGTCCTACACCTCCTTCCCTTCCCACTTCACAAAAAGGAACGGAAGTGTAAAGGAAGCTCCTGTAAAGCTCGCAACTTGATTTAGCATATCCCTACAAGAGAGATGCCAATCGGAATTGAAAAATGAGCCAAAAAAGGAATCCATTCTCTTAGCTAGTGATTTTTTGGTGGAAAAGAAAAAGTGAAATGGTTTATATTGCAAATTACTGTTATACCTTCACGCCTCCATTCCTACCGACTTCACGCTATCCGCAATAAAAAGCTTTCAAAGGAGCACTTTTCCTCAGAAAAAATCTAAATTCTTCCCAACCGAAAATAAATTTTTACGTACTTTTTAAAAACCAATACTTACTCCTGAATGCGTATCATTTACGCTGTCTCAAGCAAATAAAATTTTATTTTCTGCTCTCCCACCTGCACATTTTTTGCCGAATTGCACAACTACACACCCATTCAACAGTCTAATGACTGCGTAATAAGAATCTCCGGTGTAATTGTTCACTTTTCCTTATTTAAAAAAAGTTCTATGTTCTCATACCGTATTTTTCCTAAAAATAATCACCTTTAATGATTAGCTACCCATCTGGATTCCTTCTCTTTTTCCACCTTCATTAAAATTATATTATCCCATTTTTAACCCGTTTTTTTATTCTCCCCATAAAACCGAAGCTCATTCTCCATCCTTCCTTTTTACATAATCAATAATGAACAACGAGAGAAAAATTTTGCAACAAAATTATGCACTCATCTTTTCCCTAGCACATTTTCACTACCTTTCAATACAAAAGCGCTCCAAAGTATTCATTCATTTTTCAGATGAACACGCTCACAAAGGAAAAAGCACATGTGCATATTTATTGTTTTTCTTTCGCTTCTCCTAACAAAAATAATTTTTTTGTATCCTGGCCACACTAACTGAACTATAAACATTATTTTTTTTCGCAGCCCTATAAGCTGCAAATTCAAAGCGCCATGCACAAAAAGGAAAACAGCATTTTTGATACAGTAGTCCTTGTAACAACACCGAGATAGCTCATGCTACCCATGTAACAATGCAAGGGTAACAATGCAAAAACCTACATTGTTGTGTGGTGTTCAGTGCTCAACATATTTTTTTTCGAAATAGTCGTGGTCGGCGGACTAAAACTCACCGTCGTTGCAGAACGTTAACCTTGCGGTCGTTACTCCTTCCTTGTGCAGAGTTAGAAGAGTAAAAAACGATTTTTCCTTCGTAAGGATGTTTTGCTATGTGTGTGCTTGATGACGGTGATGATGATGATGAGCAGCTTTATTGTGCACTTTACCTGCATAAAATCCTTTTTACTTGAAAAGGCATACCTTCATCATCTTCATCTCGTAATCTGTGCTGATGTTACGTGTGCTCTCCGCCATTCCACTTGCCGCTGATGAAGATGTGTGTGCTTGTGCTGCTGTTGTAGGGGCAGATTTACAATTTTCGCCCAGGAATGAGTTTGTTCCTTCTCCTTCTGTGCTCAACAAATGATGAAATGAAACGAGACAAAGATTATTTTTCGTGGTTGTTCCTGGTGCTGCTGTAGCCATACACTAGGTTTCTCCTCACGACGAAAAAGGGGATATATGGGGACACGGTAACAATCAAAAAAGAGAGTTTTTTTTCTTTCCGCAATTTGATTGGGACTCAATATATTTTTTGATTCATGAGCACACCTGAAATATAGGAAATCAGGGCGCCAACGAGTTGCATAATAAAAATTTAAGACTGAGCTTCTCTCAAAATACCAAATTCTATCAGTATTAGATTTTTCGCATTCTTGTTTGTGTACATCCTCACATATTTTTTTTCTTCTACTTCTCTTAATCAAAGGGGGAGAGAATGAGTTACCAAAAAACTTGAACAGAAATATGCGGATTCATTCATACGAAAAAATATTTCTTTTTTGAAACTAAATTTCTTTCTATTGTTTGCAAATGTAAAACGATTCTCTTTTGCATACATGAATGTGCGTACACCGAAAATATTTGGAGTGTTTGTTTGATAGAGACGCGTTGTGGGAGGGAAGCGTGAAAGGAGAGAGTTCTTATTTTTTCGCTTCTTTCCACCATCTCATGAACGGTGAAGAACAATGCGAGGAAATTCGAAGGAACAATTTTTTTATTATTTAGCCACTCATTGATGAAAAATAAAAGGGAAGGAGATATTGGTACTTGCTGTGGAGAAGGGGATATATTATAGGAAGCACGCAATGTTCAATATTAGGGGATGAATATTTTGCTACTTCACAGCAGAAAATAGCGTTTTGCATTGTTTTTCATTGTTTTCAAGCATTTTATACGAAAAAGATTACGTTTTGCAGATGAAGCGTGATGATAACAGTAAAAAAGACTTTTTTTTTATAAAAAAACGAATCAGTTGTGCAAAAAGCAGAAAAAACGAGTTATCCCTTTTATTATTATTGTGGTGTACCCGTAACGTGTTCAATACTATTATTCGTTTACTAGTAAAATTTTTTTAATCCTGTTTTCTCCGTTTTTTCTTATAAAAATGCAACTTACTTGACAGGGGAAGGAGTGAGCTATAACGTTTCATTTCCCTTTCGATAGTATAAGAAGGAAAAATGGCTTCTAATGAAATTTTACGAGAAAATGTGAATAATGGAATGATTGTTGCAAATTGGTAGGGAACCGATAGCAATGAACGGAATATTTATTTTTTGGTTTTCTTTTAAAACGAACCAGTAAAATAGGGGCGGTAAGTGATAAGGGTGGGAAAAAATGTTTTTTAAATTTCAATTTAAGGCGCTCATCTGTAAGGTGCATATTTTTTAAGAAGGAAAAATTTCTTCCTAATTCGGCTGAAGCGAGCAAGCTCACCTTACAAAAAAATAATTGTTTTTATTGGAAGCTCGCCACCTTCTCCATTTCTCTCATTTTTGTTATCTCCCCTCTCGATCAACATGACAGGAGACAAGTCTTGTCCCTCTTAAGACCAGTCATTATCGCCAATCGTCATTTCTCCGTAAATTACTCATAGGGACTCCATTAAGCGAAGTAAATTTTGCATGACTGGCTCTTATAAATCGAAGCTTTGACACTTCGCCCGAATCACAAAAAAAAAATCTTAGATACTTCATACCACTGACACTTTTGTGGAGCCACTAGTAATTCAGAAAATGCGTTTTTCGAGAGGAGCGAGCAACATTCCATTCAGAAAATGCACTTTGAGGAGAGTGCCAATAAGAATGAGGAACGAGATGATCCACTTTTTATCGGATCCCCATTCATTTCCCTTTTCGCAGTTGCGCAATAGTAATCAAACTGATATATTTTTCTTGATTGAACCGTCATCAATCAAGCTGGAAGGAAGAAGAAGGCGACTGTGTGCAAAAACCCACTCATTCACTTCAGCTTTTACTCTATTAACTAATGGACTGATTGGATTATGTGTGAGGAATTGCAAAAGTGTCGCATTTTTATCAGCGGAGCGCATGACTTGGCTGCTTTATGGCAACTATTACTCTCACGTTTCTCCCTCTCTTATCCCTTGACATTATTGCAGTGTAAAGGTGCATTTTTATCACCGAAAAGTAATTGATGACAGAGATGGATTGATGTGAGAGAATCGCCGAACAAAAGCACGATCCTTCCCTTATCACTAAAAATTCCACTTCATTCCAATGGTTACATTGACATTGAGCCATTTCTCAAAACGAAAATTGCTTGCGCACTCGCACCGCACCATCATCAACAAAATATATTTTCCCCTTGAAACATCGAGAATGCCAAAGTTGAAAGAGACAGAAAAAGCAGACCTTTATTTCTGAAGATGATCATCCCAAATGATGGTGATGATGATGATTTATGTAGCAGAAAATATTATTGATATTGATGAAAAATAACAGAAAGCCGATATGCTTAAATACGAAAATGGCGCCGCCGTACACAACTCTTTTCCGCAAAACAATCCTCAATTCTCTCTTTTAGTCATGTGGAGGAAGTCAATGATTCCGAGTGTAAAATGCTGAGGGCTGCATTTATTGTCTTTCAAAATGTAAACTCACTAGTGAGTATGTATATGTGCGCAGATGAGCGTGAAAAGAATGTTTTGAGACATTACTCGATTTTCCTGTCTTTTTCCCATCCGCAAAAATGGACTTTTCACTTAGTCACCTTTTAGAAACTTCCTTCCGATATGAGGAAGAGGAATGAGTGGAATTTTATATAAAACAAAAATGCAATTTTTTCGTTGCTCTCCACCTAAAAAACTAGGTACTTGATATTTTTTTTGCTAACAAAACAGCTTAAAAACGGAGTGTGTATTTTGCAATTGAAATAATTTATTTGCAGCTCACACTTCATAACACTTCCTTAAAGGTGCTATCGAAAAATTTGCACAATGTTATAGAAAAGAGAGGAGAGAAGAGAAGGTGAATCCTATAACTCTCCCTGTTTGCTTTTCATTTTGTGTGGAAAGGTACCTATGGGAATTTTGTAACGGATTCCTTAGGAATTCCTCTTGTTCCTTCCCCTCTGTCACTCAGCACTCTTTTCATTATTTATTCCTGAGCATATCAGAGAAAAGCCACATGACTGCGGAATTTCACGCACTTTTGCCTATCATAGTCGCCACAGTTTGTTAGTCGCCAAGAGTGTCTACTTCCCCGGTGTAAATTGAAAAATCCGGTAATGAATAGTGCGGACATGCTTTTCATCTCAAGCAGGCAGGCACACAGATAAAGTTTCAGAGTTTTTTTTCCTTGAAATTCAAGAAAAATGGAGTGTTTCATTGTGTGCCTGTCCCCTCACTTAGAGTTCACCTGTACCTAAATTATAGGATTGCACTTGCTCATACATACAAAAGAATCCATTATCCATTCCCTCATTCTTTTAATTAGATTGACGGCGTGAGATGGTTGCGTAACCCATGACAAAAGTGTCACTTTTTTGTATCTTTCCTTGAAACTGAAATCAACAGTGCTGTCATCATCCCCCTCACTTGCTCACACCGCATCAGCGTATACACATTTCCCAAATAAATATATTTTCTCACAGGGCACGCTAAAACACGGGATTGTACTTGCAGAGCTCCGTTATATTCTTTTCTTGACTGTAATCAAATACGTCAGTGACGCTACATCCCTTTAAAAAATATTAAATTGTGCTTTAACATCAGCAAATCTGCGCACACACACTCTCTCTCCGCTCAGTCTTTTTTTAAAATAAAAATGTATTCAAAAAGTGCATAGCTAATAAAACGGAGCATATGTGTGCACAATTTTATATTTTATTTTTGCAACGGAACTCGAAAAAAAAACTCCCTTTCTCAATCTATGAGCTCAGCCACACGTTTCAAGCGTTTGTTCCTCCGCTTGAAGTTAGTGGGAACTTTTATTTTATTATTGCCATTTTAGTCATGATGCGTGGATTAAATTGCAAAAAAGAAATTTGTTTTCTGTGCAGTTTTAATGTGCGAGGGAATAGAGAAAATAATGGCGTGCAAGCCAAATTTATTTTCTAAGTGTTGCGCTCTTCTCAATGTTTTTATTTCTCTTCTCGCGCTTCTTTTCATCCGAGTGCACCGCTTTTCAAAAAAAGTGCTGTCATTTCTAAGCGACGATTCCGTTAGCTCATTTTTACTCTGCTTAAAAGAGAGTACGATATGATGCACATCGTCAGTACCTCGCATTATTTTTAGAGGATGAACCCCCGAAAATATTTAATCCAGTCAGAGTTACCATCCCCTCTATTTGTAAAAAATGTTTTTATGCATAGTTCAGTTTCGGAAGATATATCTTTTTGCACTAGCTCATTTCTAAACTGTTTCTTCATTTAAATGTGGCGTCACCCGCCCGGTTTCACTCAACTGACAACTGAACTGTCTTTGCGTTGCACTTTGTTTCTTCTTTTTTAAAAAACCTCTTTTAAATTATGTTTTTCACGTTTGAAATCAGTTTTCGTTTTCGCATAATGGTCCTAATTTATTACCAGTATTTCGGACTATGAACAAGCCCCACCATACCAATTTACATAATATTTTACTAATGCGTGGAACGGGGAACGGTACCGCAAAATACGGAGGGAAGATTATACAAGCCAAAAGCAAATTACGTAATGTGGGCACGCACATAAAAGAAGGATAGTTTTTTTACTGCCGTTTAGTCATACAGTTTTTTCGGGACTATTTCTTCCCAGTAAAGAAAATTCCTAACTTGGACACCTTTTATACCCTCTGAATACATCACAGATATTTTTAACTGCTCGTTTGAAATTTAAGGCAGTGATTTCCGCAATTTGCATTAGTAAATTTTTATCGACAGTTTTCCGCGAGCATATTATACAACTTCTCAAAAGATTAAATAAGGTTCAGATAAAAAAGTAAAGAAAATGTTTTTTGTTCTTTTCGCTGCACACAAAAAAAAATAAACTGACCATTGGAAAATGGTTTGAGTCTAGACCACAAAAATCGCATATTTTAAAAAGTGTACGAAACTATTTTCCCTTTAGAATAGGAAGAAATATGAAGAGCTCATGAAATGCTATTTTTTAACTGACATTTTTGCATAACAATAACGACTCGAAGTGGAGAGCAAGGCACGTTTCAACTTTATCATCCCATCATTATCCGCATGACTTTGAGGCCGCATATCATCCTTCGCGTTGCTCTCTACAGAATTTTTTGGGTAGGCAGAAAAGAGGAAGAGGAACAAATTTCTATAGTAGTACGAGCAAAACAATTTTTTTTCTTTAAAATCGAGTTCGCTGACTTGTTCCTGGGCCATTTTTTGCTCAAAATAATATATTTTTTTTGCATAATCCTATTATTACTGGAGTGATACATATGTGGGGCTAATGACTAAGTCCTAAAATTGGATATATATTTTTTGACAGGGTCAAAATTGACGTGGGATTATGCACATATTTTCTTTTTAAAAAAGATGGCTTAAAATATGCACCAATTTTATTTTAAATTGTAAAGTCACCAGTAAAATATTAGGTTTTTGCCATTGCTAAAAATTATTTTTTTAAGTGTAGCGGTTTCCTTCAAAAATACACAGTGAAGGATGATGGGTAATGCTCATCAAAACTGTTGACCGGTGACCACCACAAAGGTTTAGTTAAAACGGGATTTTCTTATAGGCCGCTTCAGAAAAAAATACAAAAATTGCTCTTTCTAATTTGTGTGGCAGCTAAAGTGGACACCTCAATTTAATGGGGGCTCTTCCATTAAAAAAATAATTTATGGATGATTCCTCAAGCCAATAAACCTTAAACTGGATGGCACCATTTTAGCCAAAATGGTGGAGATGGAAATGTCACACTACCTATTACTAAATTGCTACATAAATTAGCAGCTCAAATTCAATAATGCCATCCATCAAATATTTAATTATGAGCTTAATTACTTGCAAAAAAAAGTAAAAGGGAGAATAATAAACTAGCAGCCTACACAATTTCAATCTATCTACGCGAGCCAGAAAATCGCCGCCTCATTTAGCCACAAGCCTTAACTGCTTAACTACATACATATTGAACTATGCAGCAGGGCCAAATTCCAACTTTTTTCCCAATTCCCCATTTCCGCTCCTTCCGTCCCGTAGCCGTCCTACCTTTCCATTTATGGCCAGCACTGCTCAAAAAAACTTATCCGGTTTACCAAATTTTGAGTATGCAGCTTTAGTGACAGGAGATCACTTGCATTTTTTTTCTTGTAAAATCTCCTTAAAAAATCTGCCACCACTCCCATCCCCAATTGAATATCTGAGTAACATGATATTTCATCCGTGGCTAACATGATAATGGCGATGGGACACATCAGACGAATTCGTCTTTTTTGTCTTCTTCTAAACTGAGTTAGTCGGATTGGAGTGAGGGAGGATTTTTTCGTCGTACGAGAAGATGACGAAGTGTGATATGTCACGGTGGAGAGTGTTTTTGACAGTTGTGTGCACTGCGCCAGCTTACAAAACAGATTGAAAAAGAAAAGTTGACCCTATTTCCAATATTCCCATTGCAACATCATCCTCAGTTTCAGCCATGAGGAGAATACAAAATGAGTCTGAAATTGATAGAGAGAGAGAGAGATGAGGCGCAGGATACTATCTCGTAATTTTTTTACTGCATGTAATATGGGAGTGGAATGTTTACGATGACGTTCCTTCTCCCATCCGATATACTTCATCGATAATTTTACTTTTATGCGTGTGGTCTCCTCTCAGCTCCGGCTCTATCGGGCATTGATTGAGTTTCAATAAAAAATACAAAAAACGGGCAACTGACACAATTATCAAAATATTTGTTTTTTATTCACTGCCCGCTGCTGCTCGCACTTCCATCCAAAAATTTTTCAAAATATTACTATTGAAAAGCCGCCACTCACCACTCGACATTGACCAAATGACACAATGAGGGTGACTGTGAAAAACATGGCTGAAGATGGTTTATCGTGGGTGGGAAAAATATACTTTATGCCTTACATTTTCTGTACGTGAGTAACTCCGACTGTCCCACCAAACCACCACCACCTCCCCTCCAAGACACTTTTGTACAATGGTTTCAGTTACGCAATACGGCATTTTTTTATTCAGCTGCACCTCCTTTCCTCCAATTCATCACGGGAGCAAAAAAACACAATCATACGGCGCCACAACACTGCCACCAACCACCATTCTAATACGGGAGGGATATTTCTTTTTTTCCCAGTTTTCCTTTTCTGCCGCGCAAACAATGAAAAGTATAAAAAGTATATAAAAAAATTCATCACTGTTTCCTCCTAAATCTGAGTTTAAGCGGTTAATACATTTTTTTTCGCTTTGCTAGCGGCGACAAAAAATCTGCTGTGGGTATTGAACAGTGGCTGAAATGCCTAACTGTACTTTCAAAAAGCCACTTTTTCTACAGTATGCTCCGCTCATATGTTGCAGAAAGTTCTCATAATGCATTATGTACTGCTACCAATCCATAACGAGTGTATAATCTGATTAATCAGCGGTTTTCCACTCTCATGGTTAGAAGAGTGTTATAACATATCCCAGCGAAAAAAAATGGCGTTGCACTGCAAAACTGCAACTACGACAGAGGCTGCTGTAAGGGCGATGACGACATTTTACGAATACAAATCCTTAAAAATACTTGCTGAAGAATGATCACTCTCTATCGACACTTTTAATCTCCATTCACCCGTCACTCTATAAAAAATAGAAAAAAACACTTTAGCGTTAGAATTCCTTTATTTCCCTTATCCTCTTTCAAGAAGACTCGATATCCAATCAAAGACTGACTTTGATTTATGTAACAGTACTAATAAAAATTTTATCCTTTTTCGTGGCTGGTGGCAGCAGTAAAAATTAAAGAAACCAAAGCCAAACCTCAAAAAAGTATTTTTATTTTCATGATGAATTTTCCTGTCGTACATAAAACTAATTTGGCAAAGACAAACAAAAGAATTTATTTCATTTAATAAAGCAATTTTTCGGAATTATTAAGCAATGGCTTCAGATTCAGAAAGCCGTGGAAGGTAGCTTACAATTTTCTATAAGCCTGACTCCTGTTTTGTCATTTATCTTATCATTCCTTTTTTTCTCGTTATGGGCACGTTCTTACTATTACTGGCAACGCTACTTTTCTGCCAAAGGATGTACGGCTGATTAGAGAAAAAAAGGTGCTATTCCGGTTGCAATACTACTGATTAGAAAACGGGCAAGCTACTAAACTAGTCCCCAAACTTTGCTAATTACTGCTCAGCAGAAGATTTAGAAATTAGTCGTGAAAATAGCGCGAGTAAAAAGTTATTACGTAATACCGTCAGATATTTGTCTGCCTAGAGCCTTTTTATGCCAGATAAGGCCCCGGCCCGCATTTTAAAAAGAGGAAATGAAAAGGGTATCTAACTGTTCCTTCTTGTAAGGAATAATCCGCCACGTATTAAAATTGAATATATTTTATTATTTGGTCTTGGTCGTCGAGTGAGGAAAAGGAATAGGCAGGAGCGGTAGTTGGTAGTTGGTAGTGTGAGTAAAGTGAGTGTTAAGCGCCACCTTGTACTCACTCAAGCTCCGTTGCTGATCACAAGATCATAGCTCCCGATTACAAGGCATGGTTCCTTTACGGCTCCTAAAACTTACTCTTGAGTGCTTATCCCCTACAAACAAAATTTTTTTATGCAACTTCAGCTCTCCAACTTAACAACGGTGTCAAAAAGCTAATGATGTGAAAGAGGCCCAGTCCCATTCTCATCATCAAATATATCTAAAAAAAATTCTTTTCTGAATGGCCGTATTGTTCAACAATGAAAAATGCTACGAGCACTAAACTCCTGCCAACGGTTGTACTCTCAACTCTCTTTTGATGCCATTGTCACGTAGAGCGATAAAAACGCATTCATTCTTCTCCCTCTCTCCTCAAATCAAGTGACATGAAAGGATTCTCTTTTTATTGTCTGCAAGCCATTTTACTTTAACAGTAACTTAAATTGCTAATGGATAATGTGCTCAACCCGTTGACTTTGCTAACTTGCATCATTTATCAATTTTGCATTACACAAAAATTTGTATTATTAAAAATCAGCTCTGTTTTGCCCACAATTTCCCCTAAAACTTCAACTTGCACACAAATTTATTTTCAGCTACACTTCTGCCAATCTCCTAAAATAAAATTTCAGGTGCATAGAAAATATTATTCGCACAATTTCCTTCAGTCCTTCTAGGCACCGTTGCCAGCCACATTTTTCATTTTTGAGAGTGGCAACGGCGTTTTCCCTTTTTCCTTATATAGCGCTCGCTGACCTATTTCCACCTGAAGATAGTCTGCGTCACTGTTGCACCATCCCAACTCATTCCAATCTCACTTATCCCAGCAAACAATGCAAGTATCCGAGAGCAGAAAGTGAATTTTATTTTTACGTGGCGCTTCCCCAAGCAAATAAAAAAATGTGCGTTTTGTAGGCTGCGAAAAAGTGGTAGGAACGATTCCGCACTAAAACTAAATTTTTCTGCATTTTCTCTCTCGCAGTATGCAACGCCGTTTTTAATTAAGAGAGGACAGTTACTTTAATTGGGTTTGAAGTGGACAATAAAAAATATTTGGATCGTATTACAAAACAAATTTCTCTTTGGGAGGAATTGCCATCTTTTTTCTTTTCACAACAGCCTATTTTGAAAATGATATAGAGCCAATAAAAAATGTTTTTATTGGGCTTTCAGCTCTCCTTTTCATTTCCTTAATCAAACACGTCCTCATAAATTTTCGGAGACGGCGGACAACGAGAAGATGAAAGGGAGGAGAGCTGATAAAATCCTTTTTTTATTTCTGCTTTCGGCCTTTCACAAAAACATTTTTTTGCAAAGATGTCCCATCTCTTTCTCATCCATCTGCTTTTTTTTCTTTCCACATATTCCACAAAGATTTATGAGGATTGAAATTGAACTCCGACAATTTAGCTTGGCGCTTTGGCAGGAATGTTGTTTACACATGCTTAGCGTTTTTCCGAAACTTGCTTAACCTTTCCAGCTTAAATTGCATAATTTTTATGGCATTTCTAGCAAAAACCTAATTCCCACTTTATATTTTTATTCTTGCAGATATTGATGAATGTCAAAATCCGGAACTGAGATCTAGATGCGTTCAAAACGCTGAGTGTTGCAATTTACCAGCCCACTTCATCTGCAAATGTCTTCCCGGTTTTGAAGGAGATGGAGAGGTGGAGTGCAGAGGTAAGCAAGCTTATCTTCTTCCCCGAAATTAGTGAAAGTTGTTCCAGCCTAAAAACAATTTCCTTTTTAAAAAAATATATTTTTACAGCAGCAATCAGCGCAAAATCCCGCCTTCCCAATCCAATAAAAATTTAGAAATTCCTTAAAAAACCCTGCCAAATAAATATTTTTTTTACATTCCCCACAAAAAAATCCTTTTTTCAAGAAATGGTCAATGGATAGACGGACACACGTTCAACCAAGAAAAAAAACTATTTTCTTGATTTTGTCGTGCGCTCTCTCCCCTTTTTGCTCGCACACTCGCACTACAACCCTCTCGCATGAGTTTTTTTTTCTGTCATCCCCGATCCCAACATTGAGTTGTTTTCTTCGTATCTCTCTCCATCCATTCCCGTTTTTAGTGGAAATTGCAAATGTACATTGTACTTTCTGCAACAAGTCACGATCTGACCCTAGCATAAAGCCTCACTTACAAAATATTTTTTTCTCCTTTTTTAAATAAAAAGGTTGCTGTGTAAAATTACAATTCCCCAAAAACACTAGCCAAACATATTTTTTTGCAATAGCACTTCAAGTCTAATGAAAATCTGAGGGGATAAAAAAATATAAATATAATTTTTTAAGCAAAAGCCATTTAATAGATAATATCAACAAATAACGAGCTAATTCATAGGACCGGGTATGGGGAATGCAAAATAAAAAATGCACTTTGATATTTAGTAAAAGCATTCATAATTTTTTGGAGGAGTAGCGCAGTATAATCTTTTCACACGGGAAACGTAGCCTAGACAAATTACCACATGCATTGTGCACAATTTGTGCGTTTTTTATACGGGCACAATCGAAAAACAGTCATTTTTGGTGATGTACCTGTAAAAAAATGTGTAGTTTCTGAAATGACCTTTTTTATTATGACGGATATTGTGATGATAGTGATGCTGATTGGTGAAGGGATGTAGCAAAGCAGGAATGGAAAATAATTTTTTCTTTGTTTTTTCTTCTACAGATATTGACGAATGTCAGTCACCCGACTCGTGCGGAGAAAATGCGCTTTGTCAGAACATCCCTGGCAACTACACCTGCTCGTGTTTGGAAGGCTTTGAGGGGAATCCTTATGAAAGGGTAATGAAAAAAGTGACTGTTCACTGAAAAAAAAATATAGGATGCGCACCATCAATTTTTTTTCACAATTAATTTTTTATAATAAATATTTTTATCTTTGTGGAAATCTTAATGTTCAATTAACGATGACATTAATCAAAAACTAGAAAAAAAAGTTCATTGCTGATAAAAAAAGGTCGAAAGATTATAGCAAAATGATTATGCATGCAAGGTCAATGCTGATTTTAAATGGAGTTTGGGGAATAAAATATTTTAAGAGTACTTTTTGAAAACTACATTCCTTCATTTTGAGTAGTGCGTGGACGTAAACGAGTGTGAGCGTGAGAACGCCTGCGGTCCCGGGGCGAGATGCACCAATCTGAGAGGGTCTCATAGCTGCGAGTGTCCAGAAGGTTTTACTGGTGATCCAAACTCAGGCTGCGTGGACGTGGATGAGTGCCTTAGTCAACCTTGTGGGGATAACGCTATTTGCACCAATGTACCTGGAAGCTTTTCTTGTACCTGTAAGGACGGATATCAGGGCGATCCCACCAAGTCCTGCACAGGTATGTGTCCTCACCAAAAGCTACTCTTAATTTAGTCCGCACTACTATTTTCCAAATTCAGAAGAAAAACAATTTCGGAGAAATTTTTTCATAAAAGAAACCACAAAATTCCAAATTAAATATATATTCATTTTACACTGATTTAATACCAAACACATTTTAAAATGTAGATTTTGTATTTTACCTTTAAAAATGTAAATTTTCTAATTAATTAATGTAATTTATTATCTAATTGTAAATACCATTTTGCAAAGCTGACATCTTAAATTAATTTTCTAACATTTTTACTCGACTGACTTGAACCACTTCACCACTCGCACATAAAACACACTCCAGACGTGAATGAGTGTACACGGGCGGGAGGTGCTGGAGGTAATGAGACAGTTCGAGTTTCCTCCGAGTCAGATCTTTGCGGGAAGGATGCAGTTTGTATTAACACACCTGGCTCATATCGCTGTGAGTGCCGACCTGGCTACGATGGAAATCCAGTGGAACAGTGCCATGACATTAACGAGTGCATTTCAGGGACAGCTTGCGGAATTAATGCAAAATGCTACAATGTCCCTGGCTCGTTCAAATGTTTATGCCCGAAAGGCTTCCAAGGAGATCCTTACAAATTCTGCGAAAGTACGTGCTCAAAAATAAAACCGCCACAAGCTTTCCTCCTCTAACTAAAATATATTTATTTTTTCAATGACTGACTAATTCTTCTACGTAAAAAAATCCTTTTGAACTGTTTTTTTTTTTGCTAAACAACTGTACCTATAAAGCTTGAACTTTTACTTGCATGAAATTTTTAAATAATATTTTGCTAACAATTTTGTTTTTTGTGTACAAAACTGACACCGTTTTGCCTGCAGATGTAAATGAGTGTGAAAAGCGCCCATGTGGCGACAATGCTGACTGTATTGACACCGTGGGTAGTTATAGCTGCGTGTGTCAGCAAGATTTTGCTGGGGACCCGTACACTAAGTGTGTTGGTTAGTAACTCACATAATACAACTTTTAATGCCTCTTTAAATAATTTGCATTAACTGCAACCAATAATTAGCACAAGATTTTTTAAAATACTTTTGTCGTGCTGACGAGAATGTGCCATACACTAATAGAAAAATAAATTATAATTAATATGCTGCTGCTGCGATGATGTAGTGATGACATAACAAAAAAATGACTTGCTAATCTGACTAGCCCTGTTAATAAAAAGAATGTTTTAATGAAAGTGTATTTTTCGTATTTAATGTAAATAATAATTTTTTTGCTATTAGCTGTGCAAATAAAGTACTTGACTGCATGCCACGAGGACAAAATCATGTGTAAAAAAAAGTCATGCACTAATAATTTGCCAATGAATATACTAAAAAAGATATTTATTTTGACTGGCTAAAAACATTTAGAAGCAGTAGTTGAAAAAAACTAATTGTAAATTGTTTTGCAAAAAATGTCTAAAAAAAGTAGCTTTTAATTGCCACCAAAAACACTTCACAACAAAATACACACATTCCAAATGATAAAGCAAATTTTTAAAAAGAGCACATTTCAGATATATATTTTTTTCTAGCGGAGAAAGCAAGAAAATGTCGCGAATATAATAATATGATGATGAATAAATGTATGAATAAGTGGCGCGAATTTAAAAAATACGCGTTCTCTTAAATAACTTGCTTTTTGTTGGGATACCCCTCCACATAACAGACATTGATGAATGTACCACAATCGATCGTCCCTGTGGGCTGCACGCAATTTGCGAGAACGCTTCTCCCGGCTATACCTGTCGCTGTCCACAAGGATTCACTGGAAAACCGGATGCCCGTACTGCTTGCGAACAAGTACGGTTCTAAAGACATTTTTGCCATTGTTCTACCCATTCATTGCATGGCATTCTTTACAATTCTGTTTTCTCACTTTTCCCCATTTCCAGGTTGAAGTTACAACAATCTGCCAGTCCAACTTTGACTGTGTCAATAATGCCGAGTGTGTTCAAGGCCAGTGCTTCTGCCGTGAAGGATTCCAGCCTAACCGTGCCGAATGTTTGGATGTCGACGAATGTCAGCAAAATCCATGTGGACCGAACTCTCTCTGTTCAAACACACCGGGTAGCTTCCGGTGCGACTGCAGCTCTGGATTCCGCGGCTCTCCACCGGCAAAGCCCTGCAAAGGTAAACTACAATTTACTTTATAGCATTCACCTCACCCCAATTGTTTTTTTTTTCATAAAAATGTCACAAAAGACACCAAGACAAATCCGACTCCAATACCTAGCAACTATACACAATCATTATATTACTTAATTATATTTTTTAAAAAAATAACATTCTACAAGTCATCTCTAAAACAATTTTTATTTTTGGACCATTTTCACACCAACCACACACACAGATATTAATGAATGTCTTAGCCTGCCCTTCCCCTGCGGAACAAATGCCAAGTGCATTAACAATCCTGGAGCATACCGATGCGAATGTCCACTCCCACTCGTGGGCAATCCTTTTGACACTTGCATGCGTGAGTTTACATTTACATAACATGCACTACACTCACTACTCACATTGTCAGTAACACTATTCAAAAAATTCTCAAAACTCAATTTTCTTCTTTCTCTCTTACACTTCACACAACGCACTTTTTTTCTAGCACTCTTCCACCAAAACTCACACTTTTTTTACTACTTCACCTTCCTCCATAAACGCATTAGTCCCGGTTCTTCTATCGCTCCTCCCGTTAACTTCCCAGTACGATACTCGTAATCCTATTTCATAATAACCCTTTCAAGTTTATTATTTCTCCTCCTCACCTATTTATTTCACACAGTCGTAAAAAAGACTCATCATCACATCTCTCATCATCACACAGATAAGTTTTTTTATATGCAAACACGCACAAAAAACATTTATGCCTTTTTCATTTACGTCATTTTCTCCCATTCGTCCTCCTCCACGTCCTTTACCAACTAAATTTATTTTTTTGCTGTTTCTCGTCACACGTTACATACATACCTCAGCCATTTAACACTATTTAACACAGCCCACGCCGAAAATTTGGTTCGGTAACTGCAGTACACAAAATCAATATATATTTTTGTTAGGGCAATGCCACCGAAAAAAACATTATTTAAAAATTTAACACTTCCTTAACTTCCCGAGGGACAAACAGAAAAAAAATTGAATGTGACGATAGTTAAAAATAATACAGACGAAGATAACCGGACAATAAAAAGGAGAAAAAATGATTTTCTCCCCATCCAGAGAAAATTTAAGTTCATATACCTAATAGGAATGAAAATGGACAGAGCAGTAAAACGGCGTTTTTGCGGTGACTAGCACTGCTCTTCGCAGAAGTAGCGGAGCCCCTTGTACTGGTCGCATTAGTGTTTCCCGTTTTTTAATTTTTTTTCGTATCGCATGAGAAAGGAGTAACGGGCTTCATCCGGCCTCCCCTCTCCGATTAGAAATGAGTGTCAGTGGAAAATGAATAAAAAAACCCCTGATATAGCAGCTCTTGCAACAGGTGCAGCACAAGTTAGTGCGAGGCCATTTTCCTGTTTTTTCAGTAAATAAATTCAGTTTGCAGTTAAGTTAGAGAAGGACAATTATGTTATGATGATGGGGTACTTAATGTATGACTTGATGAAATATAATGTACAGATAATTTAAAAATTTTAACTTGCTGACTTAATTAAACTGTTTTCTGATTTTATATTTTAAAATGGTAGATTAATGATTGGGAAGGAGTAAAAATTTGAGTTGAGCTTTGGGACTGATTTGATTTTTGCTGGGTGCATTACAGCTCCTTGTGAAGGTATTGTTTGCGGACCGCACGCTTTCTGTAAACTGGACGGACCTGAAACATTCTGCGTGTGTGAAGATGGCTGGTCATATGACCCCAAGAATATTACTGCAGGGTGCATGGGTAAGAAAATACAAAGATATGAAGGGCAGAATTGAGTTTGTAGGGGTAGGAGCACGCAAAAAGAAATTATATATTTTTTGCTCATCACGTAGATATTGATGAGTGCGACAAGATCCATGGACCAAATGGAATGTGCGGAGATGGTGCGCATTGCGCGAATACGAAGGGAGCATACTCCTGCTCTTGCCCTCCAGGATATTCCGGAAATGCTGAAAAGTCTTGTAGCGATATTGACGAGTGTAAACGACCAAATGCATGCGGTCTCGGTGCAACCTGCCACAATCTTGCTGGGAGCTATGAGTGCTCTTGCCCAGACGGTACCATACCAGATCCTGATCCGAAGGCGAAATGTACCGAAGTTATTAAATGTAGTGGAAATGATGACTGTCCTGGAAATGCATTTTGTGACCCTCAAGGACGCCAATGTCTTTGTCCAGAACCGAATGTTGGAGCCGATTGTAGACGTGCGTGAAAATCAAAACAAAAAATTAAGTTGTTTCAGTCATTAAGTGGAATTTTATGTTTTATGTTAAAAAATATTTTTTCGTTTTAGATCCATGCGACGAAGTTCAGTGCAGTACAAACTCGGAATGTATGTTGATAAACGGTGAGGCGAAATGTCTGTGCCGGTCTGGTTTCTCAGGTTCTCCTTCCGGAATTTCTGGATGCGTGGATATTGACGAATGTAGCAGTTCACCGTGCGGAGATGGAGCTTTCTGTCATAACGAACCTGGTGGTTATACCTGCGAATGTCCAGCCGGATTCGTGCCATCCTCAGCTAATGAAGACGCCCCATACAAATCCGGATGTAAGGCTATTGCTCCACCACAATGTAACGAGAACAAACCATGTCCAGCGTTCGAGCAATGTGTCCAAAGCAGCAGTGGTCAGAATGTTTGCGCTTGTCTGAACGGTTTCGTCCGTGACGCTTCAACTGGAAGGTGTCGCGATGTAGATGAGTGTCTCGAAGACAAGGACAAACCACCTTGCGGCTTGAATGCGGTCTGTAAAAACACCGAAGGAAGCTATGAATGTCACTGTCCCTCTGGTTACCACGGAAACGCGTACTCTCTTTGCGAGGAGTGTACTAGTGAAGACTGTAAATGCCAGCCTCCATATAGAATCGTTAATGGGACGTGTGTCTTTGGAGACTGCTCCCCAACTCAACCTTGTCCATCTGGAGCAAATTGTGTACAAGTTACCAGAGGCGTCAGCTACTGTGCTTGTCCAGCCGGTTTCGCCACGAGTCACGACGGATCTTGTATGGACGTTGATGAGTGTACTGGCCCCCGAAGACCTTGCGCAGTTGGAGCAGAATGCGTTAACAAACCTGGGTCATATGAGTGCGTGTGTCCACCTGGATATGAAGGAGATGCGTATACTGGAGCATGCTCTGCATCACTTGTTCGTTGCACTGGTGACTCTGACTGTAGTCCAAATGAAAAGTGTGTCCAGCCTGGAGAGTGTATCTGTCCTCCTCCATTTTTCACTGATACTGCTGACGGAAATAAATGCAAGAATCCGTGTGAGCGACATCAATGCGGTATCAACGCCAAATGCACTCCATCCGATCCCCCACGTTGTGTTTGCGAACCGGGCTATGAAGGAAATCCGAATACGGGATGTGTCGACATTGACGAATGCAATAATAAACCTTGCTCTGACGGCGCCATTTGTATAAACAACAAAGGAGGATATCAATGTGTTTGTCCGAAGGGTACCTCTGGAGATCCACACGGACCGGAAGGATGTAAGGGAGAAGCTTCCCAATCGGAATGTAGGTTGGACAAAGACTGTCCCGATCCACTGAAATGTGACGGAGGACTTTGCGTGAATCCATGTGCGGCAGGAAGAAACGGAGTAATTCCATGTGGGGATAATGCGGTCTGTGAGCCTGAAGGACATGCGGCATGGTGTAGATGTCTTCCTGGATTCGAAAAGGGACCTAATGACAAGTGCGTGAGTGCTTGCGAGAATGTACTCTGCGCCCAAAACGCTCAATGCATTGCCACCGAAATGTGTTCCTCGTAAGTTAGCTCATTTGCATAGTGTGACCAGAATATAAATTTTATTTTTTGGCAACTTCAATTTGTTATTTTTTTTACAAATATTATTTTAGCAACGGAGCCACCAACATGCAGACCAAGTTGTGGAGAGAATGCTCACTGTGAGTACGATGAGGGTGGTACAACGATGTGCGTGTGTAATGAAGGAACAACCGGAAATCCTTACGAAGTGTGTGGCGCCCAGAGTAGAACTTGTACCGGCACGAAGTGCGGAACAAACGCGGAATGTAGAGATGTGGGAGGCTCTGTTGAGTGCGTGTGCGAACTAGGCTACCTGGGAAATCCTTACGTGAGATGCGACGACATTGACGAATGCCAAGGTAACGCTTGTGGACAGAATGCGGTATGCATAAATAGGCCAGGCCGATTCGATTGCAGATGTAGAGATAACTTTGTCGGAAATCCATTTGAGTTTTGTCACCAACGGCCTGCAAATCTTGTCAACTGCGAGAAAGCGGAATGCAAGTGTGATGCCGGAACACCATGTCCTGAAGGCTTCACATGTACTAAGGGAGTTTGCAGGGATGTCTGCGCTAGGGTTTCCTGTGGACCTAATGCCATCTGTAACAGTCAAGGGAAGTGTGTATGCACCCCCGGCTACACTGGAAATCCACAGGTAGGCTGCAAACCTGAAAGCTGCCGAAACGATTTGGACTGTGCCTCCGAAGAAATTTGCTTTACTGTAAGCTACGGAATCCGGAAATGTATCAATTCATGTACCAGAATCCAATGTGGACCGAACGCCCTTTGTGTTAGCGAGAATCACAGAAGCGCTTGTATTTGCCAGGAAGGCTACTTTGGAAATCCTACAGATCTCAGGTTAGGTTGCCAACTTAGTGGAATTAAGGAGCACACTTGCGACTCCAACTCAGACTGCCAAGGAAACTTTGTCTGTCAGCCGGATATAAACGGCCAGCGCCAGTGTGTGGATCCCTGCTTCAGTTTCGTATGCCAAGATCCGAATGAGTTCTGTAGTAGCAGAAATAACCAGCCACAGTGCCAGTGTCTTGAAGGCTTTGTACGAAATCCACAAACAAGCCAGTGTGAACAACCAGCTTTCCCTGATTGTACCACTGACGCTGACTGCGCTCCTTCCGACGCTTGCAAACCGGATGGGCTCGGAGTTCTCCGGTGTACCCATGTCTGCTCTCCAGTAAACTGCCCAACTTGCAACTTCATCAGTTGCGCTTCAAATGCTGAGTGCGTTCCACTGAATCACTCTCCAACATGTCAGTGCATGCCCGGCTTCACTGGTAATCCAAATGACAGGAAGGGATGCCACCCAGTTCGTCAAGATGAATGCAGCTCTGATGCACAGTGTCAAGAAAGCGAGATTTGTGTCAAATCCAACGGTGACGGCAGAAATAGGTGTACTCCAGTGTGCAGCACTGTAAAATGCGGACCTGGCGCCGTTTGCGTGTCCAACAACCACGCTGCGCAGTGCCAGTGTCCAGGTGGAGGAAGATATAAGGGCGATCCCAACGACGCTAAACAGGGCTGTGTCGAAGTACCCTGCATTTACAATGCTGACTGTCCACCCCACCAACTCTGCAACAGACTAAGCAACAAATGTATGGATGTCTGTGAAGAAGATTCATGCGGCACCAATGCTGTTTGTATAGCTGAGAAACAGAAGGCCCAGTGTATTTGTCCCTCCGGCTTCAAACCAGATCCTCGAGCTGAAATTGCCTGTACTGCAGTCAACTCATGCCAAAACAATCCGTGCCATGCAAGCGCCCACTGCGAAAGCGTTGTCGATGGCTACGTCTGCAAATGTCCTCCAGGTCAGGTTGGAGATCCGATCGGAAGTGGATGCAAGTCGGTATCAGCTTGCAGCAGTGATGACCAATGCCCAGCATCTTCAGTATGTGAAAACGGACGGTGTGTGGATCCATGTGAGAACGCCTGCGGCGCCAACAGCCTCTGCCAAATTGTTGGAAGAAATGCAAGCTGCTCCTGTATCGCCGGATTTGAAGGCTCTGGAGATAAGGGTTGCGTCCGAGTATCAAAGGCTTGTACTTCCGACTTGGATTGCGAGAGTAGTCTATGTATTCGTGACCAATGTAAAGTTATCTGTCGCCAGTTATCGGACTGTGCGGATGGGGAAAGGTGCGTGTCCAGCATGTGCATGCTTCCCTGCATTGGCCACACTCAATGCCCAACTAGTCAAGCTTGTGCGGGAGGATTCTGCGTGAGCGGTTGTCGCTCGAATAAGGAGTGTCCTCGAGAGCAATCCTGCATCAATCATCAGTGCATTGATCCGTGTCAAGTGGATGGCGCCTGTGGACCTAATGCTCTCTGCCGGGCAATTTCCCACTCTGCCCAATGTTACTGTCCAGAAGGCTTCCAGGGAAATCCAACAGCTATTGAAGGATGTGTCAGAAAACCAGAATATTGTAGTGCCTCACAGGAGTGTACTCCAGGTCATCTTTGTCTCGGAGGTTTGTGTGTCCTTTCTTGCGACGAGTCAGTACCATGTGCCAGAGGAGAGCGTTGCCAAAACAATATCTGCATGAAGGTCTGCTACACCGACTCCAACTGTCAAGCAGGTGAGGTTTGCGTGGAGGGAGTGTGCCATCCTGGATGTCGCTCCGACTCCGATTGTAAGGCAGCAGAGGTCTGTATTTCAAACAAATGTAGATGTGGAACGGGATTCGAATCAGGACCAACAGGATGCCACGATATCAATGAATGCGACCAGAATCAGTGTCACCCTTCAGCAAACTGTGTCAACGTACCAGGCTCATTTAAATGTGCTTGTCCTCAAGGTCTCATCGGAGATCCATACCAAGCCGGATGTACTCAGCCACATGAATGTGGAACAAACGCGGATTGTCCTGACACATTAGCCTGCTTCCCAGGTCCTAATGACGTCCAGCGCTGCTCCGATCCTTGCACGGATATGGATAACATGTGCGGCCCAAGATCAAAGTGTGTTGTCAGCAATCACTCTCCGGAATGTATATGCCCAGGCGATCATAAAGGAGATCCGTACAATAAACGAATTGGCTGCTACCCCGTGGAATGTTTGCAAGACCAGGACTGCGCTGAAGATAAGACTTGCGATCCTCAACTGAACAAATGCGTAAATCCATGCAATGCCATCGCTTGTGGAAAGGGAACATGCCAAGTCCAAAATCACAAGGCATCCTGCGCCTGCTCCAGAGGCTACCAAGTTAAGGATAACCAGTGCGTGGACATTAACGAGTGTCTCAACAGCCCCTGCCACTCCACCGCAATTTGTCAGAACACCCTCGGCGGATTTAGCTGTACATGCCCACCAGGTACAGTTGGAGAAACACTGAAAGGTCAGTCTGGATGTCGCACTGCTGAGGAGTGCTACTCTGACGCAGAGTGTCCGGATTCTGCCGTTTGCCGGAAAGGAAAATGTCAAGATGCTTGTGAAAAGGCGTGCGGAGTGAATGCCGAGTGTACCGCAAAGAGTCATCGACCAGCTTGCCGCTGTCCATTCCAAACTACTGGAGATCCATTTAAGGAGTGTGTTCAGTTGGAGTGCGAGGTCGGCAACGACTGTTCCAATAATGAAGCTTGTATCAACCAGAAGTGCGTTAACCCATGCACACTCCAAAATGTGTGTGGTCAAAATACCAACTGTACCGCAGTGAGTCATCAGGCGTACTGCTCCTGTCTTCCGGAACACTATGGAGATCCTCTCCAAGGATGTCTGATGGTTGTCCCTTGCAACGACAACACTCTTTGCCCTGCTTCATCGAAATGCAGCAATGGAGTATGTACCCCACTTTGCTCTTCCAATCGAGACTGTCACGCAAACCAAGTTTGCTTAGAGGGCGCTTGTCAAGGATCCTGTCAGTCAGATGGAGACTGCCCGTCATTCCAAATCTGCCAAAATAACATTTGCCAGGAACAATCGAAGTGTAAGCAAGACACAGACTGTAGTCCAGAGGAAGTTTGTAGAGATAACAGATATGGACAGTTGGAGTGCCAGCACGTTTGCAAGAATCTTGTTCTTTGTGGAAGGAATGCGGAGTGCTCAGCCAGCGATCATCAGCCCATTTGCAAGTGTAAGGAAGGTTTCTTTGGTGATCCCACCGATGACAGAGTAGGATGTCAACCGATAGAATGCCAACATAACAGGGACTGTTCTTCAGATAAGGTTTGCTCCGACTTCAAGTGCCAAGTTGCCTGCCGGCATAACAACCCATGTGGGGAGAATGCTCTCTGCATCTCAGACAACCACCAAAGTCAATGCCAGTGCCAACCTGGGTTCACCGGAAATCCAGCAAAGGAGTGCGTCTCAATTAATTTCTGTGCGGAGAAACCTTGCGGACCTGGAGCACTTTGCGATAACACTAGAGGCTCATATAAATGTCTTTGTCCGGGTGGAACTGTAGGCGATCCATACGCACAAGGATGTCTCCCAGTTCCAGAGTGCAAGACTGACTCAGACTGTCCCGACTCAACGACATGTGCTAGAATCAACGGAAACAATAAATGCAAATCGGTATGCGACGGAGTTCAGTGCGGACCTAATGCAGAATGTGCTTTCAAATCACACCAGGCATTCTGCCAGTGTCGTGTGGGCTACGAGGGAAATCCGAAGGATCTCATTCAAGGCTGCTTCCCAACACCAACTCCATGCAAAAGTAACGCGGATTGCGCTCAGAACACATACTGTGACGGACACGTTTGCAAACTTCCATGTCAAAGCGATGGGGATTGCGGACCTTCAGAGGTCTGCGATAGAAACCAGTGTGTCAGTCCTTGCGATGTTCCTGGAGCATGTGGCCTTAACGCTCAGTGCCAAACTCTGTACCACAACAAGCAGTGCTCCTGCCCACCAGGATTTACTGGAAATGCTGCGATGGAATGCGTCAGAATGGCCACTCCATGCCAGTCTAATACGGAATGTGAGGCGGGCTACACCTGCACAGAAAAAATTTGTCTACTGGGCTGTCTGGAGGACAGCAGCTGTGCAGTGAATGAGAGATGCCTTAACGGAAAATGCTTACGTGAGTTTAAAATATTTTTTAGACAAACTATCATTTTAACTAGCTATTTAAATGAATGGCATAATAAATTACTTAATTATTAATTATTTAATTAGTGAGCTGCCGAGTGGACAACGACTGCTTCCTTAGCCATATCTGCCTGAATAACATGTGCGTAATTGGATGTCGAGCCAACACAGACTGCAGCGGAGGAGAAGCTTGCATAGGGCAGCGATGCGCTAATCCATGCGAGGCTCAAACCTGCGGTCCAAACAGTCTCTGTACTGTAGTGAATCACCAACCAAAATGCTCTTGTCCTACTGGAATGATCCCGAATCCGACTCCGTTCGTGGGTTGCGTGAGGGAACCAACCGTTTGCCAACACACTAGAGACTGTGGAGACGGTTACCTCTGCGAAAGCGGAACATGCCGACCAATCTGCTCCACAAATGGAAACTGTCTTTCAAATGAAATTTGCGATAAAGGAATATGCAAGCCTATCTGTAGAAAGGATAATGATTGTAGATCTGGCGAAATTTGTGAAGGTTTAACCTGCATTGCGGGATGTCGCTCGGACTCGGAGTGCCCAGCTACACATGCCTGCTCCAATAACAAGTGTGTGGATCCTTGCACGTCACCATTGGCTTGCGGAGTGAACACTCAATGCTTTGTGAAGAATCACCAGGTTCAGTGTAAATGTCAGGACGGGCTGATTGGAGATTCTAGGGTGGCCTGCAGAACTCCAGAAGTGGTGTGTAGCGGAAATGAAAAATGCCCAGAAGGACATAGCTGCATTGATAACATTTGTAGACCACTTTGCAGCAGCGATGCTAACTGTTTGGAGGATGAAAGGTGTATTGGAGGATTGTGTAAACCGCTTTGTAGTGTTGATGACCAGTGTAGACCTGGGTACATCTGTCAAGGTCAAATTTGTCTTCAGGGATGTAGGAGCGACTCCCAGTGTCCATCGGACAAGGGTTGTATTAACAGGCAATGTAGAGGTGAGCATGGAAAAAATAATAAATTTTACTAGTAGTAAAACTATGATTAGTGAGCATGAAGTTAAACAATTTTTATTTTTAGATGCTTGTAAGAATATTGTATGCGGAACATGCTCCAGTTGTCAAGTTGTCAACCACTCCCCACAATGTAGCTGCCCCGCTGGAACAATTGGAAATGCTCTCGAGTCTTGCATCACCCCACCAGCTAGATGTGTAGGAAGGTCATGTTCTGGAGGTGGAAGATGTGAAGGTGGTTACTGCGTCAAAGTCTGTAATAGTAGCGATAACTGCGGCTGTGGTCAAACCTGTAGGCAGGGAGCTTGTAGGAATCAATGCTTCAGAGATGACATGTGCCCTCAGGTAAAAAAATCCTGAAATAAGTGTCATAAGCAATTAAATTTTGTTTTTTAGAAATAAAACGAAATGGTAAAACTGATCTTTAACTAAACAGGGACAAGTGTGTGATCAAGGCCTATGCGTTTCCGGATGTCGGCAAAATACAGACTGTGCTCAAAGTTCTGCCTGTCTCAGTGGAAAATGTACTGACCCATGTTCGGAAGCCCCATGCGGTACTAACGCCCTTTGCAGGGTTTCCCAACATAGACCAATCTGCCTCTGTCCAAATGGCTATCAAGGAGAACCGAGTAAAGAATGTCGGCAAGTAGAATGCAACCGAGATGATGACTGCAGTTCCCTCCAAATGTGTATACAAGGAAGCTGTAAAAATCCATGTCTTCAATCCGGTGCTTGCGGAACCAATGCACAGTGCAGAG
Source organism: Acrocyrtus sp. NNG-2020 (assembly GCA_027744115.1). NCBI lineage: Eukaryota > Metazoa > Arthropoda > Collembola > Entomobryomorpha > Entomobryidae > Acrocyrtus > Acrocyrtus sp. NNG-2020. The sequence continues at coordinate 59,921 of JAHZND010005635.1, forward strand.
TTATCAATCGCAGAGCTCAGTGCACTTGTCCTGTAGGCCATGTGGGAGATCCCCATCATAAATGTGCTATTGGTAAGTGAATATTATTTCAACAGAAATTATTTCCATTTTTTTCCTTTAACCTTTCCAACATTTTCAAATACTTTTTTGCAGATGAGAACGAATGTCTTAGCAATCCATGCGGAGAGAATGCCCGGTGTATTGATACCATGAACGGCTACAAATGTACTTGTGAAAGCGGATGCAGTGGAGATCCATCCAAGGGCTGCGTTTGCAAGCCGCATAGCGCATGCGCAGATATTCGTTGCGGTTTGAACGCCGTTTGTCAAGTAGATGTACGGACCGGAAAAGGATCTTGCCGTTGTCCTGATAACTACCCAGGAGGAGATCCGAATGTGGAGTGTACACCAGAGAGATTGGATGACTGCAGAGTGCATGGATGTGGAAAGGGAGCTCAATGCGTGAATAGTGGAGGTCAGTACGACTGCAAATGTCCTCCAGGAACGAGGGGTAATCCGGAGCATTCCTGTACACAAGGTACGTCAGAACATTCTGTACTCTCACTTCGCTTGCTTCCTTCTTTTACATGTTTCAGCTGGTCCTTTATTTTTATCATCTCGCAAAATATAAAAAGAAAATATGTGTCCAAGATCATAAAACAATTTTATTTCTAGGCCATTAAAAAGTATAACTCTAACCAGTGTTAGGTCTCTTCTGTACTGACCATGTTCTAATAAGGTATTTGTGTGGAGAAAAGAAATGAAAAATTATTTTGTGTAATAAAAATGATCCCGAACTCTTCTCTCTTCTTCCCTTTCACTACGACTTCCTGTAGAGTTACAATGTACGACAGATGATGAGTGTCTTCATGATCAAGCCTGTGTTCAGGGCCAGTGCATAGACCCTTGTAAACTGAGAGGGGTCTGTGGTGAGAACGCGCTGTGTCGCGTGATGAAGCACAGAACGTGGTGCTCATGTCCACAATGCTACGTTGGAAAACCTACAGAAGCTTGCTATCCCGACCAGAACTGCAACGACGGTCGAAATCCACTACCGAGTACGCAATGCCGCTCCAACAAAGACTGCCCTCCATCACTTGCCTGCAACAGAGCTATTGGAACATGCGAAAACCCATGTACACCCTCCTATTCCAGTGGAGGAACCCGAGTCAGAGCAAAATGCTCAAGGAACCACCGCTGTGAAGTGCAGAACCACGAACCCAAGTGCGTCTGCAGACATAACCTAGTCATTAACGAAAGAATGGAAATAACTTGTCCCGGCGGCGAGCCAACAGGCTGCAGAAGTGACCACGAATGCGCAGATAATCTTGCCTGCATTAAGGGACGCTGCCAAAGTCCATGCAACACTCAGATATGCGAGAATAACAAGAGCTGCAAAGTCATGAACCATAAGCCCCTCTGCTTCTGCGACAACCACGACTGTCAAGCGTCGGCTTCTATTTGTCTGAAAAATACGGGATGTCCCAACCACCTTGCGTGTATCAACTATCAATGTCAGGACCCTTGCGCCAATATACACTGTCAAAATAACTTGCCGTGCTTTGTGCAAGATCACGTCGCCAAGTGTAAATTCTGTCCACCTGGCTATGTCGCCGATGGACGAAATGGATGCAAAGGTAAAGGAAAATAAAAAAATCCCGTCTGGAGTTCTGATGAAGATGAAAAATCGCTTAGATGCCAGTAGTTTAACCTCAAGAAAAACTATGCACTACCATTTGACTCACCTAGTCTATTTTTTAAAAGTACACTCATCATTTAGTTCTAAAATGAATAATACTATTCAACCAGTCATAGATAATTTACCAAAAACATTTTTTCAAGGCACATTAATCCAATTCTACTACTTTCCTTTTTTAAAAACAATATTTAATTTAAACATTTTTTTAAAATTATAAACAACAAAAATGTCACCGAATTAATCCAAACTTTAATATGATGGGGAAACTCAAGACTGATAATTTGCATTTAACCAATATTTTTTATAAGAAAAATTTAATATTTGGAGCCATTGCAATATCTTGTCATCGAAAATTGAAAGTATTACGTCGCGTATAGAACGTTTCAGAAATGAAAAGTGATAGAGAAATGTGCGTAGCAGCGGTAAAAATGCCAAAACGATCCATGAGCTTCATCAACAGACCATTTTTTACACAACAAATTCTCAAGAAAACTTCACCAGCAACAAAATACCTCCACCCCACACATGACACAGCAACACAGAAATGTAAAAAGTGAATTCAGTGGACTCTCAAGTCTCAGTGCAGTAAAAAAAATTGTAAATAACTTCTGTGAAGAGAATACGCTACTGAACAAAGCTGAAGCATTTACTTGTGAGATGAGTCCGTTTCCTCCCACACAACAATATACATCAATTACACGAAAAAATATTTCATTAGTTTTAGTCTCTTTTTTAGTTTTTCTAGTAGAAGAGTTAACATTTCTCGTATTTGTGCGTATTTTTTGTTACGGTAGACGTCTAGTAGATGTACATTTATTTGGTGCTTTCTTTTCATTTAGAGCAGAACCTGCCGCATTCCTAATGTTTTATAGTATTCCGCCGTATTATAATGAACGCGTTTGCATTCATACAAAAGAACAGTACATTTTATACACGAAATATCTGTAAAATGGGAGAAAACAGAGGTCAATCTAACTTAACTGTTTGTATACAGTCAGCGAAACCACCACCAGCATCCCAATCACTACCATTCCAAGCAACATTACTACCCAACCACCTCGATGCACAAGGAACTATCACTGCGGTCAAACAGAGGCCTGCATTCAATATGACTGTAAAAATCCATGCACAGAATTGGACACATGTGGCATCAGGGCGTCGTGTAGGGTTTTGAACCACAGGCCAGTTTGCTTTTGTCCCCCTAATTATAGAGGCAACCCATATGAGCTTTGCATTCCATTAGGCGAAGAAATAGTTCTAGGCAACATGACAAATCTAGAAGGTAATGTGACTAGAGCTCCATCATTAGTGTCGCAATCAACTACAGGTAAGCCGGAGCCTGGTCTAGGTAGAAGCGACATAACAGACAGTACAGAAAGTACTACATACCCGACAAAACCGACAACTCCGGAATCACCTGGATTGGTGATCATACAAAGTAATAAAACAACTCCTGGAATCAGGGTAGGAGATGGTTTGTCTCCAGTTTTTTTTACTTCAACGGAAAAACTTTCCACGACTGATATCGATATTATCCTAACATCACGACCACTTCAGCTCAACGAAACGGAAATTTCAACTGAAAAAGGAGAAACAAACGCTACCAATCCAACCCCCGTTTCAACAATGGATACACTGGAGGAAATAACAACCACCACGCACCCGATCTATAACACATGGAACAGCACAAACATAGAACCGTCAGTGTTAAACATAACATTTCCAGTAAACAACACATCTGCAACATCAGCACCGGTTACTGATCGAACTACTGAGCACTTTCCTCCAACAACAATGTCTCCTGGCTCAGAAACTACATTCGAGCAAACTACATCTGCTGGCACTGTCACATCAACCATGAG
>JAHZND010005636.1:0-10711 GCA_027744115.1 Acrocyrtus sp. NNG-2020
ATCTGGCTGTACATATCTGACATGAGTTTACCGGTTAGGTTGCATAAAGTTTACATCATCATTATTGTAAATTGTAATTGTCGTTTCTTTGTTTAGAAAAACGGACTGGACTATATAAAGCACGAAAGTCCCGATGTATTATGTGTCCAAGAAATCAAATGTAATGAGAAGACAAAACCTGATGAATTTAAGAAAATTGACGGATATCCTCATCTGTACTGGAGTTTTTCTGATCAGCCTGGCATGCACGGTGTTGCTATATTCTCAAAGACAGAGCCCTTGAGTGTCAAGAATGGTATACCGACTAGTGATGATGATGAGGACGATGTGAAAAAATCCAAAGAAAAGTTCAGTAATGAGGGTCGTCTCATTACAGCGGAATATGATAAATTTTATTTAATCAATGCCTGTAAGCGTGAACCAATAACTGATTTCTAACCTAAAAAACTATTTCTGTTGTTTAAAATTCCCAAAATCGAAGTTGAATTTTTATTAAAATTGCTGTGCATATTATATAACTTTACATATGTAGATGTTCCAAATAGCGGTCGTGCTGAAAAAACTGAAAAGGAGCCGAAAGGATACCCTCCAAAAATCTCCAACGGGGAACGGCAAAAGTTTGATGACCTACTTCGGGCTTACATCAAAAAGTTGGAAGAAAGTAAGCCTGTGATCTTGACAGGCGACTTGAATGTATCTCATAAGGAAATTGGTAAGGTCCAAACTCCAAATCATGATAGGAAAAGTAATCGAATAATTTAATTTTTTCAAAATTTTAATGTATTTTTGGTTTTTATTTTATCGCTGATTTAGATCTTGCGAACCCGAAGACAAACGAGCGCACAGCTGGTTTTACGAAGGAAGAAAGAGATGATCTTACAAAGTTGCTAGAAGAGACAACACTTTTTGATTCATTCCGTGCATTGTACCCAGACCAGAAGGGCTCTTACACATTTTGGAGTTACATGCATAACGCAAGGTCAAAGAACATCGGCTGGCGACTGGATTACTTTCTCTTATCCGATAAGCTTCGTGATTCTCTCTGTGAAAACCTTATGAGAAAAGAAGTTTTTGGCTCTGATCACTGCCCCATTGTGGTTTTCTTGAAGGTGTAGGTGATAGGAAAGCGTCACATTTATTATACTGTAATATTGTTTAAATGCATTTTACTGAGAAATGTTACCCTCACTCTGCCCTTTCCTTTTTAACTATACACATATTAGATTGCGTGAATGAACTGTTAAATAATTAAAATTCTATATCATAATGTCTGCTTGCTTCAGCATAAGCCAGAAGCCCAGTAAGGGGGATTATTCTTATGGAAAATTCTTGTAACAGCAACAGTAAGAGGAATGTAACAGTAATAAAAAGTAGTTACATTGAATTAAACAACCTTAACTGCTTTAACTTATGAGTAGTAGTAGTTAAAGTTTAACGTTTAAAATGAAACATCATTTAAAATGAGGTATGTCGATACGAATAAAGTTAAATTTACTAGAATTTAAATTTAATAATAGGTAATTTCCTTTTATTACATGTTGAGTAATACTACACACAGTGCAGCAATGAGGATAGTTTTAGTTTTTAGTTTAACTTGACTATTTGACTTTAAGCTAAACATTTCTGAGGTAAATCTTTTGTGCTTATTGCCTCGTAGCTTTTTTTTTATTTTTAAGTCAAAAAGGATGAAGCAACTTGGTAAGACTGAATGAGGGAGAAAGAATCGATTGAGAACTGCATAGTCCTGTAAATTTTGTGTTTTTCAGATTTACCGAGTGAATTTAACGGGTAACTAATAAGGTGTTATAAAAAGGAAAAGTACTCTTATACTTTTTGTCCAGCTTGTAAGCTAGCATTGCCCACGAAATTTTTTGTACGTGGTACTTTAGACATAATTGGGACTCGTAGAGATCTTTTCGTTGTGCATTTGTTTTTTAGTTTGAATTTGAAGTTTGTAGTTATTTTTTTAAACAAACTTTGTAAGCCAATCGGTCCATAATAGGTAACTGATTTTAGTTTGCTGTAAAATTGATGACATTGATGTATGTTGCATGCAAGTTGCTTTGATTTCATTTTGATGACTAGACAGCGGAGTAAAGCAATCGCACAGGAGCAAGGCAACAATTTTATTGATGATGTGTATAGGCACTGGAACCTTATAAAATAAAATGAATGGATGGTATAATTTTTTGTATGTTTGTGTGAAAAGTTCAATGAATGTGTTAAAATACGAGTATAACGATAAGCAAAATCGTTCAAAATATCATTCTTTTGTTTGTCATTTATTTAGTAGACTTTAATAAGTGATTGTATATCTAATTAGATTGCTCTTAAAAGTTCATTTCAATAAAAATCTCCTTCGTATAAATGACTAGGTAACTTGAAATGACGTGTGTAAATGAAAACTAAATATTTCTTTTCATACACGATTATCTTTTCTGATAACGAAACTCCGTCCTTATTACATTTACTATGAAATGAATGCACACAATTTGTGCTGACTGCTAAACATAGCAGTAGAGCATTTTATAATGGGCTTGTCACATTCCATAGTTGTTAATTTATTACTGCTGGATTAAAATAAGTAAACTTAACAAAGAAAAATGGAAGATAAAAATAAGCCTGCAAGTCGGACGGCCTCAGAGTACTTTCAACGTATTAACGAAGCCGGGCTAGCTGATTTTGAAAAAAAGTGGGAGACCTCTGCTTCGAACACAGCCAAACTTGATGACTTTATCCGAATGAAAACTCTAGGAAGCGGCTCATTTGGTCGAGTACTACTTGTCCAGGCAAAAGCATCAAAAGAATACTACGCTATGAAGGTTTTAGACAAGCTAAAAGTTGTGAAAATGAAGCAAGTTGAACACACTATTAATGAAAAGAAAGTGTTGCACTCGGTCACCTATCCTTTCGTGGTCGGTTTAAAGTTTCACTTTAAAGATACCTCCAACCTATACATGGTAATGGAGTTTGTATCGGGCGGCGAAATGTTTTCTCATCTAAGGAAATTTGGAAAGTTTAGTGAGGTTCTTTCTAAGTTTTATGCTGCTCAACTCGTTCTGACCTTCGAGTACCTTCACAATCTGGACTTGGTCTACAGGTAGCAGCGTATTCAGAAATTTCGAGTTAAACTAATTTTAATCTAATACTGTTTTTTATCTTAATCTCAGAGATCTAAAACCTGAAAACCTGCTCATCGATCTTACTGGATATGTAAAAGTTGCAGATTTTGGATTTGCCAAAAGAATTAAAGGTCGAACATATACGCTATGCGGGACACCAGAATATCTAGCTCCTGGTAATTTCAATTTCGCCATTTTTACTGGTTTTAATCTTAGCACTTTACCGGTATCCTATTCAATAAATCTAATTTATCGGGGTCCTTACAAACTTCGCAGAAATAATTCTATCTAAAGGATACGGCAAATCGGTAAGATACAAATACATAATACATAGCTACAAACAAGCGAAAAGATTATTGCACTGGTACATAATGAACCGTTTCATTTTATTGTTTGCTTGATTTTGTCGCATCATTTCATGCAGGTAGACTGGTGGGCGCTCGGAATTCTCATGTATGAAATGTCTACAGGCTATACTCCATTCTATGCCGACCAGCCTCTTCAAATTTATGATAAAATTGTAGCCGGGAAGGTAAAATACCCAGGGCATTTATCCCATGAGCTAAAGGACTTGCTTCATAACATGCTACAAACTGACCCAAGCAAGCGATTTGGAAATCTCAAGGTAAGAGGTATTAAAGCTTTTTTTTCAACAATAAAACTAAATCTATCCTAGGTATTCTAATTAAAAAATTAATTATTTTTTGTCATCAGAATGGAATTGCCGACATCAAACATTCCAAATGGTTCCACGACGTCGAATGGGTTGCAATATACCAAAGGAAACTTACTAGTCCGTTTGTTCCTACATCTAAAGGGGCTGGGGATGCCAGTAATTTTGATGACTACGATGAAGAAATTATACATCAGGCATCGACTGAGCTTTGTGCAAAAGAGTTTGCTAACTTTTAACAATGACTCTCAAGAATTATGAATGGAGACAATAAAATTGACAAGTTTTGCATTGAAACTGACTGAACCAAAACTAAATAAGTAAAATTGTGAAAAATAAACAGGTTTAGGAAAATTGGGACTAAGAAGATTCATTTTTACTTAATTTATTCTATAGACCTCGTACATCAACTAACAAAACTGTGCTCCAATGAATCACCGGATTTTCCTTTACATTATTTTATTTCAGTTTTTCAGTAGTATAGTAATCAATCACACACTTCTTCACTTATCATTGCTTTTACAATTACAGAAAGATTTTACCCACTGTTTAACATTACAATGAAAATACGAAAACAACAAAATTACCAAGAACATAGATTTAAGCATTAAGTTTTACTTCCCACATAGTTACTCATTGTTAAAGATCCTAAACTAGTTGTGTATCGTTTCCTGAACTGCTCGAGTACACTTATTACGTATATTACAATAAGATGGAAGTTATTCTTAAACGTTGCGTAATTTTATCAACGTAAACAACAGTTTTTTACTTTTTCGAATTTGACAAATGTATACAAAGTGAAAGTGCACCTAAAATTTCATCTTTTTTGAAAAATCTATTCGCTGTTGAAATGTACTTTTACTTAGAAAAACCTGCTTGTTTTCTCTTGACTGGAATCTTAACTATATAAGTCATCCTCGTCCTCCTGGAAGTTTCCTCCTTGCCCAGGTGGGTTTCCTTGACCAGTGGGTTGAGGTGCCGATGAAGGGAAACTACACATTATGGAAAATTATTAATATTAATTAAATAATAATAAAATATAAAATAAATATAATGCTAATTCATACTCAATATTTCTTACCGGAAATTATTTCCGAAACCCCTAGACTGTTGTAGTGTTTGAGCGAACATCTCATATTTTCTAATGTCATTGTCTGAGACAGATCGTCGCGCAAACTTCATCGCTTCCTCAAAGTGAGCTTTGGTGATTTCTGGTACTGGGTCTTCATCGTCAGTCTGCAATTTGAAATAGAAAAATAAAATATTTTTATGCATTCCATCAGCAAAACGATCAAACCAGGAAATCACAAGAGATGTTAAATTATTATTACTGTGTAATCTTACATCCATTGCAGCAGCGGCATCTGGATTCTGAGCCCTTTCCTTTTCCCGTCGAATCTCAGCCTCAATCGACTGGCGAATGGCCAATTTACAAGCACGCTGGCAGATTTCCGTGATATCAGCGCCGGAGAAGCCGTGAGTAACCTTAGCTAAGTATCCAAGCTCCAAATCCTTTGCAATTGGAGATTTTCTTAAATTGGCCTTGAAAATAGCTTCACGAGACTTATCATCAGGCAACGGGATATAAATCAGCTGATCCAGACGACCAGGACGAAGGATAGCAGGGTCAATTATATCTATCCAAAAATGTAAAGTTAGTACAATAAACTCTTTGGTGAGCTAAAATGAATACACGAAGGACTGCTTACCAGGTCGATTTGTTGCTCCAATAATAAATACGTTCTTTTTAGCTCCCATGCCGTCCATCTCAGTTAGAATTTGATTGATAACTCGATCTGCTGCACCACCAGCATCTCCAACATTTCCACCACGAGCCTTGGCGATAGAGTCCAATTCATCAAAGAAAAGTACGCAAGGCGCAGCTGCACGAGCCTATATGTGTAATCAATTCAATAAACATAGTTTGATACTTCCGTTTCGAAAATCACTCCACTCATTTTATTTGAGAACATTGTTTTGTCTTTACCTTATCGAAAACATCCCTGACATTAGCTTCGGATTCACCAAACCACATGGTGAGAAGCTCTGGTCCTTTTACAGAGATGAAGTTAGCTTGACATTCATTTGCAATTGCCTTGGCCAGCAACGTTTTACCGCAACCTGAAAATAGTGATAGAAGTTAAACATCAGTGCAAACTTTTGAGGGTACGAAAGCGGGACTAATAACTTAACAACTAAATAACGAATACGTCATGTACAATCCAATTGTATAACACAGGTAGCTAACTTACCAGGTGGACCGTAAAACAATACACCTTTCGATGGTTGCATTCCAAACTTAAGGAACTTATCTGGATACTCAACAGGATACTGAACCAATTCCTGGAGTTCTCGTTTCACATTTTGCAATCCACCGATATCTTCCCAAGAAATGTTTGGTACTTCCACCACTGTTTCTCTGAGCGCGCTTGGACTGCTCTTACCCATTGCATACTGTTTGAACAATTTTTAACGTCATTAGTAAATGTACAAATGTACTACGATTTGAAATATAAATATAAATACGTTGACATAACTCGAAACAACAACTTACACGGAAATTATCCATTGTAACCGCCAAAGAATTCAAAACTTCCGCATCAATTTGATCATCTTCAAGATCAATAAGATCCATTTTTTCACGAATTTGTTGAAGTGCAGCTTCGGAGCAAAGAGCAGCCAAATCAGCTCCCACATGACCGTGGCTTTCAGCTGCAATCTACAGAAATAGTTACGTTAATTATTTATTCGTAGGAGAAACATCAATTTTTAATAAATTATGCATAAATTCAACTGGTCGACATGATCTAATTTATTCCTAACCTTTTCCAGATCGACATCTTCGTGCAACTTCATGTTCTTTGTATGAATTCGAAGCACTTCCAACCTTCCGGTAGCGTCTGGAATACCGATATCAATTTCTCGGTCGAATCTACCGAATCGTCGAAGTGCAGGGTCAATGGAATTTGGCCGATTTGTAGCAGCCATAACAATCACATGGGATCGTTGCTTCAGACCATCCATAAGAGTCAACAGTTGAGAAACAATACGACGTTCCACTTCACCATGAGTCTAGAATAATAAACATTACATTTTTCTGTAACATACAATCTAAACACTTTAATTCCATGATTTGCAATTGTAAGTTAAAAAATTCTATGCAAATTGAAATGCTACCTTTTCACGCTTAGGAGCAATTGCATCCAATTCATCAATAAAAATAATTGACGGAGAATTTTTCTCTGCTTCTTCAAACGCCTTTCTCAGATTTGACTCGGACTCCCCAGCCAATTTGCTCATGATTTCCGGCCCGTTGATGAGAAAGAAGAATGCTCCTGTCTCGTTAGCCACAGCACGAGCAATTAAAGTTTTACCTATATGAAGTTTAAGATTGCACAAATCAAATTAACCATGAATGAAGTGGAAGTTCTCAAAAACTATTTCATCTATGAATAACATTGATTATTTCACTACTACATCCTTTATATACTCAACATTAAATAGCGATAGTCCGGATTTATAATTATTGTCTTGAAGTTAATTATAGCACTATGACATAATATAGCAGCATAGCACTAGCACGATAAGATAAGAAAAAGTCTCAACCTAAATTCTAAAACCAAAATCCCATACCTGTGAGAGTGCTACCACAGAGTTATCATCTGAAGGTGCCTCTTCAACCATAAGTCGATTTGGCTTATCTTTCTTCTTTAGAATCGCTTCAGCTAAATCTTCTCGGCTGTAAAAGAACAAATATCTCAATTTAATTTCTAATATCTTATCACGAACATCAATTCAGCAGTGCAATAACCAGATGCGTTTTCATTTCAGCAGTTTTCTCTTACCCCGCCATTTTGATGATTAAGACTTTTCGGCTTCCGGTTCAACAAGGGTTCCACCTAACGTCCTAACACCTCTTCTTTACTTGAATTACAGCAATTGGGACTCAACTTTCCTGCAAAAATTTTATCCAAACATTCGAATGAATAGAGCAATTTATAAAACAAAACCAAGTTCAACAGTGAGTAGAGTTCACAGAAAATTAAAATTCAAAATTGCGTCTACAAGCAAACCTTGAAAATAAAATGATCGGAATGACTTGCCAAAAACCATGAGAACAAGAACAACTTTATTTAATTATTTCCTAGCCCCTACCGCCGCTAAAATCAGATCCGACTCAACCCGAATACACTTTTATACTAAACGCTTTTGGTGCATCTTTCACCTTTCCACCAAAAATTACTCTACGGCTAAAAAAATACGTTTCCTTTCTTTAAATTTAGAAAAATTAAATCATATCTAATCAATCTTCATTATTCCACTTACCAAAAAAAGCAACGAGAATGCTTCACTCTCCCCGGCCTGTTTACCTTTTAATGACGATTTTATTCCAACTATTGATAAGAAATTAACTTATAATCCAATCGCAAACTTAATTAAAGCAAACGTCCACAGAATATTTAACTTCCAGCAAAAATACTGCAGTGACGAGATGAAAAAATTGTAGGATGATTTGGCTAAAACAGTCAACTGTCTTCTTCTCTCCTGCTCCTCTGATGTTTCGCCTTGTCAGCTTTTCCCCTTCTATGCCTTCTCCTATCTCGGCTCTTCTGTTCACTCACAGACCTATAAGGCTGAGCCAGCACAAAGTTGACTGCACTTCTGCTGAGTCAAGGCGCGTTCACAAAAGTCTACCAACGTTATTTTGCAAAAAAAAATATCGAAATTCCGGAAACTGTACGAAAAATTGGTGCAAGCAAGCTCATAAGTAATTTATTCAAATTACTTTTTAGAAGCAATTTTCGCAAAATTAATTGCATGCAAAAATTGTGTTTGTTTGGCATCAATTGTCATCAGTGACATATTGTACAGAATGAACGCTCCGTTACGCTCTGTATACGTGTTGCTGTATAATATGAACACTGACGTGTATAGCAACGTATACACGCAAAGATATGATGACAGGAATACCACCCGGTTGCCTGTACATTTAATCTCCTCATCCTAAGCATATCTACGAATTTCCCTGAGTCATTCTCATTCTGCTCATAGTAGAAGTATGGGGAAATACATTTTGTGTACCTAGCTATGTAATTTGTCGTATCATTTCCGTACTGCGTACTCCCGTACTCGTACTGGTATTAGTAAGGTTCGACGTTTCAACCTATAACAACGCTTTGTTTGTACACTACCATATCGCATCATCGCTTTGCTGAATGAAAAGGCATCATCATGAAGATGAACAATGAAAAGATGAAATAAACGATGCTTTTGGCCTTCTCGTACTTTCAGGAATGATATCTATCTTTGTACGACTTCTACACAGTCACAGTGCATTGGAATTGGCTGCCCCTCTTGGATTTTGATGAAATTCATAAATTTTACTTAATTTTGAGGTCCCGAGTACGAATATCACATTTGTTTTTAGCCACAATTAAATTTTCCCACTAGCAAAAATTTATTTTCAAAATCCATATAATACAATTTATGCTGGGTTTTGGGGTTTTTGGATTTCAGGGGAGAAATTGAATGTCATGTCATGATGGAATCGGGGTCCTAGAGTAAAATTATTATCAATTTCAGAAAAAAATATCTTATACATATTTCTCCGGTTATGCATTGCCTGGGTCAATAGTTCTACAGAGCGAATTTAACCATGGAATAAGATTTTTGCTCGCTGCTAAAAGTTGCGATACGATCATGCTTGCATCATGACAAACAGCATCATAGTTCACTGCAGTTCATGGCTTGGGTTTTCACTGACAAAAGGTTGCCACTCGAATAATTTGTTTCGTTGCGGAATTATAAAATTGCCCAACACCACAGGTAAGCAAGTAAAGCAAGCAAAAACATTGCGTATGGCCTGAAATGAAAGTTTTCGCCTTCATGTTCAAATAGAGTCTCATATTGCCCCAACACCAGAACCTCATCTTCATCTCATCAATCAGTAACTGGAGATAAAAATATTAAGAGAATAAAAGACTAATTTTAAAACAATTCTAGTAGATCTGCACAGCTTATCAGCTTTCTCCATATTTATACCCGAACTCTTGGCTTGGTGATATGATCCGTCATTCTGGCAGTTGCAAATTGCCCCAAGCAAATCATTCTTGGTGACTCATGGGCTCGTCGTGGGTCTGTTGTCTTTTTTGTTATGCAGTTGCAGTCAGACACGACAATACACCCACCCCGTTCGCAGCACAACACCCTATCGATAAGGGCCTTATCAAAACCATAACTAGTAAATCATCCCAATCATGCACAGTAATTCAATATCTATCATCGAAAAATTCACAGAGCGAATCAAAATAATGAAATCCCTATCACATCCATCATGCATTTTCATTCTTGACTTTGACTTGAGGTGTAAAAAAGCCATTTTTTGTCTAGTACTGTACGTTACGTAGTACACTGCAGAGTACAGTACACAATAACCACTGCTATGCATTTATAGGAAAGTGTTACCCGAGAAGAGAAGGCAAAACGATCAAAATCCACAAAAAAAGAGTCTTCACTTCTTTTATGTTCTAGTTCGGCCTGATCTCTCCTTCAATTTCTAATTACTACGTTGCGTTGTCAGACTACACAAAGCATGGTATAAAGTAAAAAGGAGCGTATCGGCCAGTCGCAGTAATTGAGTCATTCTAAGACATTTCTGAAGGAAGGCAAGGGAAGTGGAGGAATAAAGTAACAACTGATGATAAGCTCTCTTCTCTGGACTTATGAGATGTGGTAAGGAATGATGATTAATACGTCATACTGGTGCAAGGGTTTATTGTAGTCTGTAGAGTTATTGTGGTGAAGGACGGGATTGCCAGTTCTGATTTTGCATTGTTGATTGTTTACAGGACACAGCTGACTAGCTGAATGAGATGAGAATGCGGCTGGCAGTATTTTACTAAGAATTCATCAAACA
>JAHZND010005637.1:0-10324 GCA_027744115.1 Acrocyrtus sp. NNG-2020
CTCACCTTATCCGCGTCGATACCATCTTTGCTTGAGTATAGGTTGAGGAGCTTCACAACCTGACAAACGAACAAGAAACAAATCTTTTAATTTTTTTTCCTTTCCTTTCCCATTTTAAAAATAGATAGTATTGTTAATCAATTTTTCAGCCTTACCTGCTGTATACTTAAATTCTCAGCGATCCCGCAAATCGTTCCCACGTCCACATCATTGTCGCTTTTCCTCGCCTGCAGAATTTTGCTTGCTTGTATAACAGGATTCAACGTTGTTTTTACGACTTCCTCCATTTTCTTGGTTCTTCCCCACTCCTCCAATGCACTCACATTATACCTGATATCCAATCCTTTGCTCCAATTGCAAAGTTCTCTCCGTAGCAGCAAATTATTTAGCGCACCCGCACAAACGTAATAAAATAATTGACGGAACACTTGATTGATCACTTCCACATCCAGTCCATAGGAACAAAGCAGATTGTACGTTACGTCCAGCTTCCTAATTAAACTATCCAGCGGCTTTTGCTTTTCTCCTGACCTCACTCCTCCGCTACCTCCTCCATCGATCCCCGTATTTTCCAGTATTGCAGGCACAATCATTGTTTGAATGTCCTGCTCCAGGATTTTCAGCAGCATCATGTAAATCCACACCGCGTGATCACTCAGCACCTGTCGATACTCGCTCAGGTCAAAATTCTTTAAACATTGGTCGTTCTGCTTTGGGCTATTATCCTGCTGGAACGCTTGATCTCCTGAGTACTGCTTTAGCGTGTGAAGGAATCTCAAAATGTTGCTGAGCCATAGAACCGTCACGTCCAGCGTTTCCCCTTTCTTTCTCATCAATCTCTTGATGTATGTTATGGCCGACGTGAGAAGTGACCTCACCTTATTGTCATCGTTGATGTAGTCCGTGTAGCGAATCATCATGAACAGAATGAAAGCAGGAAGACCACTTGGCTGTGCGGAGAGAGCAATGGCAGGTTGAAGGTCGAGAATCAACGCTCTCATAATTTTACCTTCGTCCTCTTGACGGTACTCTAGCATTCCCAGGTAGTCCAAATTTTTCTTCTTGATATCGAGGTACACATGATCAAGACTCATGTTTCCGGCAGTGCTCATGCTGTCATTTGCTGATCCTACTCCGACTATGGAATCGTGGTGGCGCTTCGACCTCTTCAGCTCCGCTTTCAGTTTCGCGACGTGATCTCTCAATGTTAGATTTTCATTAGTGAGCCGACCCACTTCATGGCGAAGATGGAGGTCTCCTCCTCCACCACCAAGAGCTGTACTGAGAGCCAAACTCTGTTTTTGGATTTCCTCCTCCATTGATTTAATATGCGATGAAAGGTCTTGCTTATCAATTTTCTCCGCTTGCAGCTCCTTCTCCAACTGCTGAATAATTTTCTTTTGTGTTTGGAGAATCAATCCAATTTCATCTTCGTCGTCTCCGTTAAGTACCAATTCCTCTCCGTTTTGATTACTATCTCCACCCGGACTCTTTTTGCCTTTCGGACTTGCGAGAACAGTCCTGAGCTGTATAGATTCCTCCCGTTTCCTCGCCAACTCCTCTTGGAGACTTTGGAACTGTCTTGAAATTTCTAAGGTGGTATCATCACTTGAACGTAGCTTGTTCAAGTCATCTTTCAGTTTCGCATTTTCCATTTCTAATTCTTGGAGACGGATCAAGTCCTGAGTACGCCTGGTTTCCGAGTCGGGATTTGTGGAAGACTGCTCCTCTAGAAGCTTCTCAAGGGACTCCTTATCCTTCTCCGACTGCTTCAGCTTCTGCTGGAGAACTAACACCAAACCAATGTCGGGTTCTTCTTTCGTCTGATTTTGCTGAATTTGCGAAGAGACTTGTAAGGCACGACGAGTTGGAGATGGGGAGCGGTCCATTGATGAAAGACCAGATTCCAGGGACGACGGAGCTAAACTTCGCCTTGGGACTGGAGTGGGTCTCTATAAAAATTTAAAAAATTAATTTAAAGTGAATTTTTAAATAGAATTTCATTTTGTGTATTTTACACCAAATTAATATCAATAATCAATTTTTTAAATCCAATTTTTACTCACAGAAGATCCGCTCTTCATTTCGTGTCCTCCACCCACCAACTGCTGCTCCATGTCATGAACCTTCTTGAGCAACTGCTGATAAGCCTGTTGCTCAATTTCCCTTTCCTTCTCAAACTGCACGTATTCCTTTTTGATCCTTATCATTTCCTCCTCCTTCTGTCTACTCTCTTCCAACTCAGCCCTGCTTTTCTCCACACTTTCCTCCAAATCCTTCATGATTTTCCTCAATCTATCGTTTTCACTGTCGAGCTCCACCTTTGTCGTAACAAAGTCGACTTCTGCATCCATTTTCGTTCTCAACTCATCCTCCAATTTTTCATTCAGCTCATTCAGCTCTCCAATCTTTTCCAGAGCCGCCTTCAGATCCTTCTCCATGTGCTTATAGTTCTCCAGCTGAATTTTCAGCTTCTCGTACTCTTTCATCGCCTTCTTATCCTTTCCTTGGCTTTTCGTGTACTCCTCAATTTTCTGTTGCAAACTAATAATTTTGTTTTCCAAACCTTTGTTCAGCTGCTTCACATGCTCCAGACTTCTTGCCTCCGTCTTCAGCTCTTTCAGCCTTCTCTTTGCAAGCCACCTCCTCACACAGCTTTGCACCTTGATGATATTTTGCCTCCTTCTATCGTACCGCACCCTAGCCAGCCATCCTCTCACCCACTTCTGGATAATTTTTGCAGCCTTCACTCTTCTCAGCTCCATGCACTTCTTCCTCGCCAAATAGCCTCTGGCTCTGCTCTGGAGTGAGATTGTCATTGTCTTTATCCTCTGGAACTTTCTCTGCTCCTTCCATCTCCTCCAGCAAGTTTGAATCCGGATGCATGCCCGAGTTTGTCTTAGCCTGAGTGCCAATCTCCTCGCCAACATTCCCCTTCCAA
Organism: Acrocyrtus sp. NNG-2020; assembly: GCA_027744115.1. Classification (NCBI taxonomy): domain Eukaryota; kingdom Metazoa; phylum Arthropoda; class Collembola; order Entomobryomorpha; family Entomobryidae; genus Acrocyrtus; species Acrocyrtus sp. NNG-2020. The sequence goes on from JAHZND010005637.1 coordinate 2,942, forward strand.
GACACTGCAGTTTCCTCACAGCATTCTTGATCTTTCCATACCTCTTCTTATAAATGAAGCCCCGCACGTTCTTCTGAATTATTATTGCACTGGTCCTCATCTTGTCCATTCTCACCTTTTCAAGATACGCCACCTGCCCAGCCCTGAAGAAGATTTTGGACTTTCCAAATCTGTATTGATCCTCGTCTGTAATCATTCCACTTACAATTTTTTCGCATGTTAGCCGATGATTTTGTCTGTTAATGTCTTTACTGGATTTTACAAGCGGGCGGTATCTGCTAAAGAAGTCGAGGTAAGTCCATCTTGATGGGAAGCCTGCAGCGGAAATACGAATGGTTTCGAGCACACCGCAAGCTCTCAGCTGCTGAACTGCTCGATGCGGGTCGAATTCAAACGGAGTTTTTGAGTCGTTTGGCTTTATGCAGCGGACGTAGTGGGGAGTTGTTGCATTTAAGCTCTGCATAAGCAAAGTCAAACTGTCTCTGAACTGAGAGCCCACTGTCTTTTTTCTCATTGAAGTGGACATGGTTCCCCCTGCTGGCAACACCTTCACCACTCCAGGTTTCGGAGGACCACTTTGCGCTGGTGCATCCTTGGGCTCCAGGAGTCGACTAATCCAAGTATTCTTAGAGTCTCCAACTGTCATAATCTGGTCTGGTAGTTCTTCCCTTCCAGTAACAATTTTTCTGCAAGTCAGCCATTTACGCATGGCTGCTCCATCGACCTGAAGTAAACTGGCGAAATTCTCCAAGTGTGGGTCATCTTTTGGAATTGTGGATGAGCTGTCATCGCCCTTTTTCCCATCACTTGGAAGAATTTGTACGTTGCCAAGATGGAGAATAGATGCCAGCAATTTGAAAAAGTTTCTTCGATCGTCAATGCCAAAGCCGAGTAGTGTTAGTGCTTCAACCGTTTCTAAAAACAGTTTTTCGTCGGATACGCCATCGATGACTTCAGCGCGTCCTTGCGAAGTGTAGTGGAAGTCGGATGAGGCTGACAGGAACAGTTCAGACACTTCTGGATGAGAGTTTCTGCTTGAACAGAGTTGATAAAAGATGTGATAGTTGCGCTCTTCATCTGATTGGAATACGACACGAGACTTTTCCAGAAGGTAGGTTCGCATGGAAGCTCCGATTATTGAGTATTTCGAATCAAAGTTCACTTCAACGTATTTACCTTGAATGCATTACAAATAAAATAAAAATTCAAGTTCTCTGACATATAATAGTACAGCGCATAAAAGACAATGGTTAGTAAAAATATTTTTCAGAATGTCTTTTTTTACCAAATCGACTGGAATTATCATTTCGAGTTGTTTTTGCATTTCCAATAGCTTCCATGATAGGACTGGAGGCAAGTACTTTCTTCTCAATCTGAGTTTCATTCTCGGATCCACCAACAGTTGCAAAATATCTCATAGCGTACTTTGCACTCACTGTCTTTCCTGCACCAGACTCTCCGCTGACAATGATGGACTGGTCCCTGTTCTCTCTCTCCATCTTTGTGAAGGCATCTTCAGCAACTGCGAAAATATGGGGATCTAATTCTCCCCAATTGTGTCCTCTGTAAGCCCATACAGTTTCCTTTCCATAAATAGGCAGTTCTTCGTACGGATTTATGGCGACAAGAACGATTCCGCAGTAAGTGTAAATGAAGTTATTTTCCGAGAAACGGTACTCCAAATTATAGAGGACTGCAGGCTCGTGCAGATATGACAAGGATGTGAGGTCATTTTGTCCGATAAGAATATCTGGATTTCGAAGTGGAGGAAGATCCTTTTCAGGTGCTTTGATGGGGATTGATACAGATTTTGAAGAGCCGTCATCATGCTCGCAATCAAGATTTGTGGGGGAGTAGGACGTGACCTTTGCTGGAATCCAAACTTTCTCCTTGGATGGAAGCCATACACGAGTACCAGGACTGTACCGTTGTTGGTATGCATCTGTTGATGACATCTTTACAACCTTTGGAGGAGCTAATCGCTAACTTAACTGAATTAGGTCTAAAAAGTTAAGTTTTCTGTTACAGCATTGTTCTTCAAAATATATTGAATTATATTGATGTTGGAGTTGATTGAATAATGTTGACTAGATTTTAACTGTTCCTGCAGTTTGACATTAATTCTATTATTTATTTTCATATTCTGATCTGATTATTTTAATAATTTGGACAATCTAAAGCTAGCTGAAACTCCACCTCCTTGGAATTCTTTTTGGAATGAATAAAATTGCAATAAAAATGGAATGGACATTGACATTTAGTTATTAGCTACCTAGCCCTACTACTACCATAAACAATTTAATCAGGTGTCGTAGCAGCAACGTGGAACACTTCTCACTTGCAATGTTCCATCTCACACTCTAGCGAAGATAAGCACTGTCACTACTCTTCACTCTTGCTGCTGTTGGAGTTGGCTGATTAATTATATTGCAATTTTTCTAATGCTGCGATCTTCTTTATCGTCTCCACCGTCACCAGTTACGACTTTAGTAGGCTTATCTCTTCTCTCCTGTCATCTCTTCACTGCAATGCCTACTGTCTGCTCTCCAGTCGCTTAATCTCCCTGCACAAAACCAAAAATAATTAAATTCTGACACGAAAATTCCATTTCTCTCACTCACCGCCAAACAATTAGTCATTTTTCAGTATTATCGTAAAATAAGCTCAAATCACATCACCACAAAGTGACAAGGGAATGATTTTTCTTTAAAAAATGTCAACTGTGCAATTAAATATTTCAAAAAAAATCGTTAATCCTTACCGTATTTTTGAAGCTGCATCACCCAGCACAGCAGCACACGTCTTATCAAAGTAAAAAGGGGAGAAGAGGTGTATAGGGCACTTTTTTCTCATCCACCTCCACCATGCAAAAAGCAAAGGCGAGGATTTCACATTCCTTTGAAAAAAGTGGATCAAATCAGCTGCAGCTGCCGTCTTCACTTCTCCCACTTCTTTTGACGGGAGAGCTCTAGTCCCACCACGATTCATATGTTCACGTTTGCCATTTTCACAATACGCTAATACTACGCTTTTTACTACTCCCATAATACGCTGCTATACGCTGTTTGTTACGCTTAGTCCCAAAAGGTGCGCTCTCTATGTACCATTTTTCAGTGACATTAGTCATCCTACCTAAATGCATTATGTATGGGATGAGTCACCAGCATAAAAATTGGAGTTGGATGTTGGAGTGAGTGTCCCTCTAAAAAACTGGCATATACACTGCTCGACCTCCACCGTCCACCGTTCAAAAGCTGTCAAAAAGTGAAGCAAAGTAGAAAATAGCCTTCCGTGCGATCTTGCAACCACCCACGGAATTGCGAGGGTGGGCGCTGGCCTTCAGGGCTGAGCATAATAAAGCCAGTTGGGGGCAGATGGTACTGGGTGCCCGAAATTGTGGATTGGAGCTGAGAATGAGAATGAAAAAAGTGAGAAAAATGTTTGGCCGATAAAAGATACTGTTGAGTTCTCTGCTCAATGCTCACAATAATAATCAGTGAGATAGCAAAAGGCGTATCCGAAGAAAAAGCTCATTCTGAAAAGCAGTTCAATTCTGAGAAATAAAGCAGCCGCGGACAGTTCTGCCTCACTCCTGATAGTCGAAAAGGGGTGGAATTTTGCTTGTAGAGGTGGATCTTTAAGAATACTGCTAAAATATGCTAGAAAATTCCTCCTTTCTCTAGTACTGTAAAAGTTAAAATAAATACTTGCTGCCACAGTAGATTTTACTTTGACATAAAGGTCAAATAAGCATGGTGTCAATGTCAATTAATAATTAATTAAGTACATTATTAATTACAACATGCTCAATTCAATTGGAGTTTTTCATGATGCGTCAGCAAACTGGTGAGTATGCTTGGTCCACCTCTACGTACTCCGTCTGCTCTTCACACACTCATTTTTTGGCCAACTCGACAGAAGAGGATAACAAAGGCAAAGCAAAAGCAAAACTTTTTTTTGCTGCTTTTTCCTCCCATCCCATTCACAAAATACAGTCGCTCTATCCTTCACACACAATGCAAAGCTGTTTTCCCTTTTTCCTCATAATACGCTCCCGTGCGTTTCGGAAACTGTACTTTTCCGTTTCTTCACTCCTTTTCCCTTATCATAAGCATGCATATCCAGTATCCTATCCTTCTACGTATATTTTACACGTAAGCTCCTTTTCTTCGACATGCTAGCATGTATCCTGCCCATGTACTAGTAGCGGTATATCCTTTTCTCACTTTTTCCTTCACCCTTTTCCCCTCAGCTCTCAGCCAGTCTAACTTACTTTGCCGGGTGCTATCCTTTCCCTGTAAAAGAGAAGGGATATGTGGACACAATGACACAAGCAGGGCTGTTTTTCCTCTCGTCTGAATTATGTGGCAAGTACTGTTGGCGATACATGCCATATGAGCGGCGAGTACCTAGCAATGTATAACGATTTAGTATGTTCTTGTCCTCCTCCTTGTTTCACATCATCATCATCGGAACGGAATCGCAGACAGCGAAGTCGAGTTTTTAATACATTTTTTTGCGAAAAAGAGTGGCACTGGCTAAATTAAGAAAATTGCAAGTAATAAAAATAAATGCAATTGGGAATTGTATTTAATCCACATCCACCTCACTCTCCTTCCTCCTCTGCTGAGTTGTATTTTTGTGCTATACTGCCGTGTAATATGCACGGGTGGATTGGCAACAAACTAATTCAAGTTATTTACTAAAAGCAAGGTAGGTGGTTTGCTTTTTTAATAGGTGGTGCATGTTCTCTCTCTCGTTAAAAACTGAACTTTTTTGTTATCGACATCATCAAAAATCCAGATAATCATTTTTATGTTTGATGTATCATCGTAAAGTAGATAAGGCTCCTTTTTATTAGTGTAAGATAAGCTAGTTAAAACTTGGACGTTAGAACTTGTTGACTCATCGTAATAATTTTTTTTCGCACTGCAGGTGTCTTTTGCAAGAAAGGGAGATTAAAATTATTTTCTGTATGTTTTTGCAGAGAGGGAGGAATTAAAAAATAAAAGGCTCCAGTGAGAGAGGATTGCAGGATAAATTTTCGTCATTATTCTTAATCGTCCACCTGCTACTTGCGGATAGTTTGTCATTTGTAATTTTATAGAAAATTTGTGTCAAAAATTCTTTTGAGTTTAGTCATATTGTGGAATATTTGGGTGGAAAGGCGGAACATGACTGTGATTTAATTTTTGATTAGAATAATCCAACAATGTAAAGTAGGCAGTGTCAGGGAAACAGTTTTAGTTTCTAATTAAATTGTGTCAGTTTGAATTTGAAAATTTAATTGAGCATAGCACGTTGATTTAAGCAAATTCATCAGCTGTTTGAGCCTGCAGTGCAGCATTCCAAGATTATGACATTTGAGTAAAGCGTTTCTATAAAGAAGTTAGTATTTCAGTTGGTATTTCAAGTTTCTGTAAGAAGTTCTGGATAATATTTGACATTTCAGAAAGGCCGACGGTTTAGTATAATTTTTTAAAAATTTTCAGTTGAGTGGGTGGTGATCAGTAATTAATAGTTATAATGGTGACACGTGGAGATGACGAATATGACTACCTGTTTAAGGGTAAGGCACCTTTAATGTAACTCATTTATTTATTTATTTTTTAATTTAATAAAATACCATTAGTTTGAGAGTAAAATAACATCTGTAGTGTAGTGCACACCTAATTTTACAAATGATTATAATTCAGATATTATACCAGATATTCAGATATTATGGCCAGGAAATGTTTTAAGCAATTCTCATCACCAATTACAACTTACAATAAACAATTTTTAAAATTTGCAGTGGTGCTGATAGGAGATTCTGGTGTAGGTAAATCGAACCTGCTTTCTCGTTTCACCCGGAACGAGTTTAATTTGGAGTCAAAGTCCACAATTGGGGTAGAGTTTGCAACCAGGTCAATCAAGGTGGATGGGAAGACAATTAAAGCTCAGATTTGGGACACAGCAGGTCAGGAGCGCTACCGTGCCATCACTTCAGCCTACTATCGGGGCGCTGTTGGAGCTTTGTTAGTTTATGACATTGCCAAGCACCTCACTTACGAGAATGTGGAGCGATGGCTGAGGGAACTGAGGGATCATGCAGATCCAAACATTGTGATCATGTTGGTGGGCAATAAGAGTGACTTGAGACATTTGCGGGCGGTGCCCACAGATGAGGCGAAGGCTTTCGCGGAAAGACATAGACTGTCCTTCATCGAGACTTCCGCCCTAGACTCCACCAATGTTGAAACTGCTTTTCATAACATTCTTACAGGTATTACAATTTACTAACCTTACCTACTTACTTTTAATATTCGTTTGAGAAAACACCGCCCTTATTATATAACTTGAAATGTTTAATTGCCCCTGTTTTAGAAATTTATCACATCGTAGGAAAAAGAAACTTGCAAGGTGGTAATCAAGACCAAGATGACCCTTCGCCTACCGTGATTCCCGGCAAGACACTCCCAGCGGATTCCCTCAGCGACAACTCCGGAAAGAAGCAGTGCTGTCAAAATCTATAATTTAAAAAAATTAATCACCATCATTTTTCATTCAGATGAGAAAAACTACAGAATGAAAAATTACATAATAATATTGAATTTTAAAATAAAAAAATTTCTACATGCTAAGCTGATTACATAACGTTAAATAGTTATACTGTAATATTTAATTATTATTTTAATTTTAAATATTATTTTCTTTCTCTCGACGGTCGAGTATATGGTCGGTTCTTCTCATCTTGAATAAAAGTTGACATACGAGCATAAATAGAATGGAAAATTTAAAATTTGCTATAAGTGCAGAAAACTAAATTGTTTACAGCTGCTACTGCTACTCTAGACTTTAAAAATCATTAAACAAACAAATGTTTCAAGAAAAACAGTTTTTTGAAAGGTGTAATTTACAATATATATGCTAATTGATGTAATAATTAAAAACTAGAGGATTGTTGTAACATACTAGTGTTTAAAATTATCCCAGATTTATAGATTTAGCGATAAAAAAAGTAAGCTTAGAATTAATAGGAAGTATATGTAAAAGTGATGGGCAACTTTTTAACTTGTTTCTATATCCAGCAAATTTAATAGTAATTAATTGATATATTAAAAAAACTACGAATAACAATTATATCACCTGGGCTGAGTCTGACAATGAGTTAGAAAAAAAAACAATTAGCGAACAGTTAACAATAATTATTATTCTCGCCGCCTCTCTGGCCTATGCTTTTTTGGCAGAAACTGAAGAAAAGCAACAAATTCCACTAAATATTATTGTTCACTTTAAGTACGGTAGTACCAAAAGCAAAAGTAGAAAAATCGTTCTCCTCTCCTCAAACAACTGCTACCGGAATTTAAAGATTCATTTATTGAGTTTACTATATTCTTTTAG
>JAHZND010005638.1:0-13452 GCA_027744115.1 Acrocyrtus sp. NNG-2020
TAGTTAATTACCGAGGAGAAAGCCCAAAACATAATCTTCATTTCTCCCAATACCCCTTCTGCCAGTTTTCGCCTCGTTTCCCAATTTTCTGTCATTGTGAAAACCATTGCCCTTATCAACGCAAGTTTTGGTCCAGTTTTTAAAAATGGTTGCATAGGGTATCTAAAGCCATAACTTGGCACTTCACATTTGCCAAAAAATAGGGAAGAGCAGTAGCTTTCTTTTGATGTATGCATCATACTTACAGACCAAACAGAATTAGAGATACACAGCAGTTTTACGAGTCTTCCTTTCATTTTTAGCCGGTATAATTAAACCTAGGACTAGGAATAGTGCACAAGCTTTGGAACTAGCAGTGAGCAGTTTGCTTTTAACGAAGGTAGTTAGGTAACTGGGTCTTTGTAAAGGGCCGTTTGCGAGTAATGCCTTAGATTAAACGGCAGTTTGTCGTTAAAAGTAATTTTGGTTCTATTACCTAGTTTTTGGGGTTTTGTAACCCAGTTAAGAAACAAATTTATTAGATCAGTTAGCGGTACAGTTTAAAACTGTAAAAAGACCTTTCTAGTAGGAATTTTCAATAAAATTAAAGTTCTTGTTGTTGAGTTTACTCGAGGCGTGTCAATCTTTATTTTGTGATCTTATCTGGACCTTTTGGAGTTCTATATTGTGATGCTGTTCCGGGGCTCTACGGTCAACGAACTCTGACGTTTTCCTATAGGCTTAGTCCGTCGTCAGGGGTTGATTTTTGGGTTATAGACCTAGAAACTCTAATATTTGGGATAGTACCAGGAAGGGCTCGGGCAGACTACGTCTGGGGATTTGAAATATAGTAACTTTGGATCAAATTTCCTTTTGCTCCGAGTTCCGACAAGTTTGTTGTATTAAGTAATTCAATTCCGCAAGCATTACGTATGTTGAGTATGGTTGAAATCTTTGAAGATGTGCTGAAAAACTCACCGGTAAAGAAAGTTGTAGTAATGGCGTAGACTATAGTCTTGCGAGGTTTAATACTTACTTCCTTACTTCTAAATCAAACGACCATATGTGTGGGGAAACGTAGAGGTAGATTAACTCTAATTCATTATTGTGGTAACATGGTTTTCAATCCAATGGGAATATGCGGGAATAATGTTTTTGGACTCTGCGTTAAATTATAATAATTTGATCTTCTGTCTTGAAGAAAGTGCGCGACGTTAAGCTATGAGGAAAATAAAACTTTTAGTAAAATTAAATAATTTAGCACAGCACCAGGGGCCAGTGTATTTTTCTTGTTAAAGGCTTACACGGGATTCGTCGTTAGCCGAATTTGTCTGACTAGGCTCTTTCCTGAACTTGGTATATTGTAAGCAGCAAACCAAAACCCTTCGGCTAGGCTGCCCTTAAGCATTTAAATTTAAGTGCTTTTTTATATACGTATAATCTTAGATAAAACTTAGCTTTGTCTGCGCCTAAAACCTGGCCTGCGCAAACGTCTTTGCAAGACAACGAGTATACATTACATGAACTAGACTACGATTTAATTGCTTTCATAGCAACTAGTCAGATTAAAAGGAATAACTATTACAAATATTCCAAACCGAAAGTTAATATTTCATATTAAGTAACATCTCCAAACTAAAAATATGGAATGTCATTGATAGGCCGTAATTTTATTCATAACGTTATCAGTTTATCATAATATATTGATTATTAAAATAATATCAGAGCTTGATTTGATTGCCTTGCTGAAACAAGGCATCACAATATTGCCAAACAAATTGCCTATTCACTGTTGTCACATTACACTACCTACCCGTGAGGGAAAATTTATTTGTATGAATTTAATACACCATCGCCTTACATCTCTATCTACATAAACAAATATATTGTTGAGTTACGAGTGCATTTGTTACAAAATTATACAGTTACACATGAATTTGTTCCTCAGCCTAACCCATAAAATAGGGACATTGAATACGTTTGGCATAATGACGCTTCAATAACCACTCTCTCTTATTGAAAGTGAATTAATGAAGGGTCATCATGCAAAACGTTCTCTACATTATTGGTTAAGCTGGGGAACATACAAACTATTCAAATGTATTTAAATCCAAGTTGTGGATGAAAGTTTAAAGTAAACAAGCGTCTCACTGTATAAGGTATACGTTACACAGAAAGCACAAAAAAATCTTTCCATTTAGCAACGAGATCTGGTTTTTGCTCTAAATCCTAGGTCCTATGCAGATGAGATTTTTTGGGTCTCATTAAACTCTCTCATTTCAAGGGACATTATTGTGCAGTTACAGAGTAGTGTCTTTTAGTTGACTGCTCCATCGCTGCCTTGACAAGTTCCGATCTTTTCTATGACTTAAAATATGTTTCCTTGACGGTTTAACATGAACTGATCACCTAGAATATAGGGCTCGAAAAACATTTTGTGATAAATCTTTAAAAATGCTAACTTGACACCCCAAAGAGTTGCTGAAAACAAATGACAATGTCCACTTGTGTGTGAAAAGTTGCGTGGCCACGCCCTACATTTTTAATGGATTAGTTTTAAGAAAAACTCTTATTGTATGAGGAAAATTGAATCTTGTAGTTCTTTTATCATGAAAGTTTTTATACGAACTTTACTCACCAAGGTATGCGGTAGACTTTTCATCCTTTAAGCGTAAATCCACAATACAAATTTGGAACTTATGACGAGGAGCAAGGATGGCAATTTCCCATGGTTTATAATTTTATATTCCATGTCCATGGGAAATAACGGAAAATCCGGAAAATAATGGAAAATAAAATCCCTGCATATATTTTGGAGTGCTTTTTCAGTGCTAATTCGCAGGAATTAAATGCGTTTGGTTCAAATAATAATATAAAAGTGCAACACTAATAATTTTCACTGTCTTTGCAAAACTGATTGTTGAACCTGCTGCGCACGGCGTATCACATGCACAAAATTGTCTCGTAAATGAATATTTTATTAGTCTTTACAGAACAAAATAAGGCTTACTGAGACACAAAAATGGAAGTTTAGGACATTAAGAGTTGTCCTACACTTCCATACTAGCTAATATAATTTTTCGCAAAAAAATATTATTTTCCACTTTGCCATTATTGGCCACCTTCAAAATAGGTGGTCTGAACAATGGACGATAAAGGAAAATAACAGGTATTTGCCGTTGCCATCCTTGACGAGGAGATGCATTGAGTGGTTACACTCCTTTCCGCTTTTCATACGTGGTTTTATAAGTAATCGGTGGTATAGATTTCGAATATATAAACCGCTTTGCTGAATAGACCCCATGGAGGGCGCAATTGGAGGTCAAAATTTAATTTTTCCAAAAAGTGAAAAAGTGGAAGTTCGAAAAAATTTAGAAAAAGGATTCAAGCAATTTTGGACTTAAACCACGACACTCGCAATGCTGCTTCTTTTGCCTAACGTGAAAGGTAAAATCCATGTTTGTCCTTAGCGTTATTCTACTTTACCATTACATGGAACTCAGCGTGGTGCACATGACAAAATGCCGCCATTTGCATCTGCTACCCTTAGCAAATGACCCTTTTCTCATTTGCCTCTTAAACAATGCCTCTCATATGTCCTGCCTCATCTGACACTTGTGTTTTTGCCATGCGTGTTAAACATTATGAGACTTAGACAGCCCTTCAAGATTGAGATCGTTGGTAGCGATTCAAAAGGTCTCACCAAATAGATTGCAAAATCGAAAGGCTATTGCAAACGAGAATAAAAATTTACAAAAGAATTTTATGGTTACGGAAAGTATTTAGTAAAACCTGTGTGTAATCTAACATTTTTAAACTAAAGAAATCCATGGGCGAACTGATACAAAAACTTTAGGTTCGTTTATTACAACTTTTCATAATTCCCTCAGTGCCTACGAAACATTTTTCAAAAGTTGTGATACATTTTGTGGATTACTCGACGCTATACACCGGTTATTTTATTGCTTATTGTTGCTTTCCGATGGGAAAATAGCAGATTCGCAGGTTGTTGGGGCGGCAAATGAGAAAAGTTGCTGAATTTCAAAGTGGCAGATAATGACATAATTTTTGTCGGCATTTTCAGGCAGGAAACATTAAAACATGTGATTCACAGTGCCAACACAACAGAACATCCTGTGCCTACACTGAATTACAGAATGCCAACTTTGGAGATGAACGTAGCAACTGAAACGGCTTTAATAAAAATATTATATTCCGACAAATAGACAAGTTGTTTGTAGAAAATAGCGATTTAAACAGAAATCCAAACTAGGCATTCGTTAACCGTATATAAACCGCCTATCAGTTCAAAGACTGCTGTTCATTTGAAGTCAGGAATACGTTACCATAAGTGCACAAAGAGTAACGGTGGTTCTCTCTTTTGAAAACACTTGCAAGGAATATCGCCTTCTAAAATTGAGTGTTTTGCAGCTTATGCAATCATGGAAGTTAAGCATTCTGTTCTGTATACTGTATTTATAGTGTTTGTATTAGTTTTTGTTACTTCGGCACAGGTAATCTATTTTCAGTGCGTAATTGGTAATTAATTTCGGCTGTGTTTATATAAATTAATCATTGAACATTATTATAAATCAATAAATTCTAAAATTTTAAAAGTTCAGAAAGACTTTTTTGTCTGAAATTTACAATTCTAGATTACTTTTAGTAGGCAGTGGGTAAGAGGGAAGTACCCTGGGGATTCGGAAGGAGGTGAAAGTCCAGAATTTCAGCGGGCAGCAAAATCTGTATATCCCATACGTGACGCAAAAAGAGTTAGTTACTAAAAAATTCGAAGCTTTTTTCTTGTGTGGTTTTTAGATTATAATTTGAATGCGTTTTATTTGCAATTGTCTCATTTATAGAGCTTTGCTAGAGTTGCGAAACATGATTACGTTCCCATTCTAGTAAATACCCATATGCTTGAGGAGGTGCTAGAGAAAATGGGACAGCCGCAGATTCCTGCAGGAGCAGCATCACTGGAAAATGTTTAAATATATCAGCATTCTCAAGATTTAAATTCTGTTGTATTATATTATATAGACTTACGTATATACTAATCCAAAATGAATTATTTTAAAACTTGATATGCTGTTATAAATTTAAGTAGTTCGCAATTCACAATAGACGTATCCAATGATATATTCTCAGTTTTTAGTAATTTAGAAACATGTATGTATTTATTGTCGTTATGCTGAAACATCCGGATTAAAATTACTGGTATAGTTTTTGTTCTGAAAATGGCCAAACATATCTTTGAAGAAAGATATTTACAGAATAGGAAATTATTTCCAAGGAACGAAGTAAACCAATTGCAAGCCAATGCGCGATCCAACATTTACCTCGTATTTAGATAAATTTATGACTTTCAATTCAATTTTGTTTTAACGCAGTTATTGAAACTCGTATTGCCAATAATTGTGGGGAGTGTTTCTATCTATTGTAAAATTTTGCATGACAATTCTATTTATTTAGAACTTTCACAGCGTTTGCTAAACTAGCCACAATTATTTAAGAGGCATGCTAATGTATATTTCTAAAATTTAATGCCAACCCTGGACTGGTTTATACAATCTCACACCGGAACCGATAGAGGCGCTATTAGTGCTGTTTTTACCATAATTGCTTCGAATTTAGATCCAAATGTGTAAGGTTGCACCTATCATGCATTTTCATACAAACGATTTACTTTTTGAAAACAAAATTCGCCAACATAGGCACAAAACATTTCACTAAAATATAACGTCTTTTTGTAAATAAAAATTTTTGAAGGCAGCGTACATTATGATAGCATTTAAAATTTTATAGAGATCGTCAGTGCACCTAATTTTAATATTACAGCATAGATCTTTGTGACATTTTAAATGTGGTTGCTCCAAATAAACCTAAAGAAAATACATTGTTTAGTATCTAATTTCACAGTTCAAACCTCTTTCAAAAAGGTTCTGAAAAATAATTGATAACACCAATATTGTGGTCATTATTGAAAACTGAATGTTTAAAGGTTGACAAATGAATGGCAGTACAAACGACACATTAGGGTAATGAATAAAGAAGACATACCTGCAGATTATTGCTAAGCACTATTTTGATTAACACGCTAAAACATAGGACGGCTTATTCCGTGTTGCAAAAAGCGTTTAACATATAAAGACGATTATTGGTAATAAAGACGAGTAGTCAGTTTTCTACTTTAAAGTTTCCAAAATTAGTCGTCAATTGTTACTCGTAAAAACATTGCAATTGTGGATTATTCTAAGTTTACTAATAGGCTTTCCTTTTGTGTTTAAAAAACAAATGTTTCTTGCAAAACCATTTCGCATCCCATTCTACTTAAAGCTAGCCTTCAACAACTGCTTTAGCCTAAATATTATTGAAAAACAATCAAAACTTGTTCGACCACACCTAAAGCTTACAAGATGAGAATATTGCAGTTTATTGCAGGTCCGGTGAAATGGAAAGTCAGGTTGGCAGATCTCAAATACACCCTCAAAGAAAAACGGCCTAATTGTTCCATTCACATGTAAGCCTACCCAGGCATGGACCTCCACTTTTAAGTGGTTTCTGTAATAGTGTCTTTGCATTTTTATAATCACTGGTGACTTTATTGCCCTAATTACCCATGTTAAGCATGCAACATTGCATGTGGCTTTGAGGTTTTTCCTTGTAGGTTTTTTAGGTCTGCCAATTTGTGCCGATTGAAAGCATTAAAAAAGCTTGTCACTCACTTTCAAAGCAAAACTTCATTTAAGCTTCCGATGAATTTTAAAAAACTTAATTTAGGGTTTAGTAACATTTGCTTGGAAAATAATAGCCCATGATTCGCATGCAACGGTTGCACCTGTTTTGTAAGAAGTTGTTGCCACCTCGATTAAAAGGGGTCTGAACGAACGCATTTGTTTGATTCTTAAAACCGAGAATCTTGCCGTTATTTAAAATGCATAAGTTTGGAAATATTTTTTGCGGTTTATGGTATGTATCCAAATGGCCTTACGCTTTCTCTATTTCAATCTCCATAAATATTTGTTAACTAGATAAACCCAGCGTGGTGCTGCATAAATTATAAAATTTTACTTATTGAAAATTAATCATCATTAGAAAGTTCTTGATTTACAGTTGGGGTTTTGGTTGCTGCTTGTAAATGGCAGCAAATTGTCAAAATTATCAGATTGAAAAATCTCATTGTAGGGTACTTTTTAACTACATACCTGAAAGCGGGGAATTACTCAATTTTCGGAAATTGAATTGAATTCAAGTGTCTTCACTCCGTACGCTATGTCCATAGCAAAAGGATTGCTTAGTAAAGTGCTTAGCTGCAGTACATCCACCTTTACCATTGCCCAAGTTTACAGGCCATTTCTTGTGCTTTGAAAGTAAAGAAGTCTGCAAGAAGTCCATTATTTGTACGTACTTCCGAAATTTGGATAAGGATCTGCTTAGCTTGTCCGAAACTAAATAAGGTGCTTCTCTTTTGCAGTTTCATTTACATTGGTCTCTAGCGCCATGTTTACCAAACGGAAGGACATCCAGGTGTCACATGGAGGTAATTTTTCATTGCATAATCTCGAGTTTGAGGGCCGAAAACTTTTTCACAAGCAAAATAAGCATATCCCCAGTAACTTGGTTGCAACTAATTTGATTTATAAATTTAAAAATACCCAAAAAATCATAAATTATATCGTTAAAATCGCCTTTTCTTTGTTCATAGTTCACGGTTTAATAATTTCATGGTTTTTCATAATTCATTATACTCGAATGCTTATTCAAGTTATACTCGATAAAATAAAAAGGAATTAATTAATATGCATTTTAACAAAATTAATAGTTAAAAAAAGCCCGACGCTAAGAAAAGCAATTTTCTGCAAGTCAATCAAGTATGTAAGTTTTTAGTGCATGTTACGTCCGATGTGATGTAAAATAAATTGTCCTCAAATTATGATTAGAAAGAAAAGCTAATTTACTCTAATAAAAATTTAAAGTTTACGGGTTTTTGGAAGGTTATGCAAACGTTATTGCTTACTGAAAGGTAAAGAAGAGTTCATGTTCACTTTAATGTTCATTTACACAGGAAAGGACGCTTCCAAAATTTAGAAAAATTTTGTCATCGATTACCCTGGCTATGGTTACCTAAAACTACTAAACACTTTTGTGTTGCTAAGCACTAAGGTGAGATAGCAAAGCCATTAGTGTCACAAACTTGGAAAGGGTATTACACTCCTGAAAATACTGTTTTCGAGCTATTTAGACAAATAAAGTGTCATTCGACAGCTAATTAAAGTCCCCAGCTGGTCTTGGAAGGTCCTGGTAGTTGAAGTAAAATTTGACGTTTTCTCTCAAAACAAACTTAAATTAAAAATATAAAGAAAATTAAAAATTTCAACCAAATTCGTCTCATATTTCTCTATTAAATAGTCAAAACCGTCATACACAGCGACTTCAGCGTATAGTCTAACTTTTGTTCTAAAGACGACGAAATGGTTCTAATATAGGTACTATATTGGGACTCTGCGCTCCCAAGTTCCGCATAAATAGCATGTTGCTATGGGCTTTTTGCAAAAGTTTTCTGTTACTGGCTACAGTTGGCCCCAAAAAATGTGATATTCGTAATCAGGAGCTCCAAATTAACCAAAATTATGATTTTCAGCAGAATTGATTTGTGGCACTTTTTTCCCAGGTTAAACAGTACGCATCTGTAATTAAGTGGGAATCTCCATGGCTATAAGGCAAAAGAGGTAGGGCTAACGATCCTGAATCGGGACAGACGACGGAGAAGATAGTCTATTCCACCTGCATTAACATTTTAAATTTTTAAGTACATTTTGTATAGTTTTTGTAATCATTTTAACAAAATGAGTTCCATATAGAAAATTTTCTAATGTCCGTGGAAACTGATTTAACAGAAAACGTCACAAAAACCAGACCCGTAGCCCTTCCACGCACGTATTTAACGCCACCCCGTTTTACTCTCAATCCACATCTCCAATTTCCTTTCACTTCCCACAACTGTGCTCTTCCCCAGTCACTTGCGACTGGGAGTCCTACACTGAGAATTTCATTCAAGTTATGATATAAACAAAATGCATAACTATCACTGCGCTTTTAAAGATAAGTCAAAGTAGTAATAGTAAAGTAAAATAGTTTTCCGATTAGGCAATTTGCATGTAAAATATAAATGCCAATAAAATTGAAATTTAAAACAGATTAACAGAATTTAACAATCTACTACTTATTTTTATCGCCCAATTTATATAAAAATAATTTCGTATTCGAATTCTACCTAGTAGAATTATAGAAAGTGACATCAACTTTCAATTATTGATTGTGTTTAGTAGAATAGTTGTCATAAGGTAAGCAACCCGTCATATGAAAGATCAGGTTTCAAAGTATAAGTAAATTGATCAGCAGGTTGTAGGACTTTTTAATTATAAAGAATAACCGAGGGTGAAAACGGAGAGCAGCAATTCTGCATCATCACCGTCATGGAGACAGGAATGGGGAAATTTTCAAAAAACATTAATGCGACGGAATCGGACCGATGCTGGTTGGTCAGACTATTTAACGATACCATGAAACCGGGAGTGTTATGGTTTGGAAAGGCATAAGCTGGAACGGCAAGAAAGACCCACACTTTGTCTAACAATGATTAAAAGTGAGCGCTAAAAATTAGTTTGTAGAGATCCTAGAACTGTAGTCAAGCACACAGTTCAATGGTGAACATTGGACATTTCAGCAAGACTTTTCACGCTGTTATAAAGCCAAGATTGTTCAAAAGTGGCTTCGCCGGAAAGTTTCGGACTTCTCTCGACGAAAGACTGACCCGCCTGCTCCATAGACCTTAACCAGCTCAACTATTCTATTTGGGCTAAGTTAGAGGCCAAGGCGTCCTCTACTCCTCACGCATGCGTTGACACTACGAACCAATCTTGGAGCGTTTGGATTATTTGCCCCCACCAGAGCAAGACTGAAGGTCTGCATGGCTTCGCACAGGGGCCACGTAGAAATTTAATTTTTAGTAACTGTGTAGGTTAGAGGATCTGTGTGCAAAGTTTTGGGATAAATGAATAAAAGCAGGAACCATTATCTCATTTTAAATTGATATCACTTGTTATGATCTTACTGGGTACGTTTCAATTGGAAACTTTTATAGGATAAATATTTTTTGGGTAAAGTCGTCGAAAGTTTAGCGACAGTTAGCATGATTCTGCATCGTTAACCACACCTCCTTTGCCTTATGGCTATGGAGATACCCACTTACTTACAGATGCTTACTGTTAAATTTGATTAGAAAAATTCACGAGGAAGATTATCTCAACTATGACATGACTACGTCGGGAAGAGATGTTTCCAAGATTTTGTGGGCGGAAAAGGACGTTCAGGAAATTTTAAATTTGTCTTTGGTTACTCTGGCTATGGTTACCTAAAATTACTGAACACTTTTATGTTGCTATAAGCACTGCACTGGCGAGATATGAGGGTGAATATTGGCAGAAACTTGGAAAAGTGATTACTCTCCTGTGAGTGTAGTTTTCGTCAGATTTGGACAAATAATGTGTCATTCTGCAGTTAATTAAAGTACCCAGATTATCCTGAGCCGACTTTGTGAAATTAAGAAATTTGGCTATTAAATCTCAGGTAACAAGTTGGTGCAAGTTTTTTTATGCAAGAACGTGTCAAATTTTACTTTTCCAACAGAACCAGGCTCCGTATCATCTGGGGACTTTATTAACTGCCTAATGACACATTATTTGTCCAAATCGGCCGAAAACTAAACTCGCAGAAGAGTAATCACTTTTCCAAGTGTGTGTCAATAGTCGCCCAACTATCTCGCCACAGTGCTTAGCAACTTTAAAAGTGTTCAGTAATTTTAGGTAACCATAGCCAGAGTAACCGATGACAAATTTAAAATTTCCTGAACGTTCTTTTCCGCCATCAAAATCTTGGAAACATCTCTTCCCGACGTAGTCATGTCGTAGTTGAGATAATCTTCCTCGTGAATTTTTTTAATCAAATTTAACAGTAAGCATCTGTAATTAAGGTTTTTTAGGTAAGCATTGCCAAAGTAACAGGTGACAAAATTTTACAAAATTTTGGAAACATCCCTTCCCGTCGTGTCATAGTTGAGGTAATCTTTCTCATGAATTCTGCTAATTAAAAGGGAATTTCCATAGCTATAAGGCAATGGAGGTGCAGGTAATGATGCTGAATCGTGCTAACTGTCCCTAAACTTTAGTCTCAATGACTTTTATTAATTATGTTACTGCAACGTATTTAGTATGATTAATATACAATTTTTGCCGGCCATTTCAAGAATTATTCGGGGGTGTTTTCTGTAGACAATTGTATAACACGTTTACTTTTAGCTTATCAAAGTAACTCATGGATGCTCTTTGGCCAATGGGAATTGACGAACTCTACAAAATAAATGCACACCAGCATTAGGAATTTTTGTATGTTTAGTAATTTAAAGTAATAGCGTGCTAAGAATTACCTTTGGCACAATTGTTTTTTTCCCATACTGCTTGGAGAAAGCTTCGGAAGAATAATGAAGAATGCTTCCGTAATCATAAGGTAAACTATAAATCCCTTTGAATTTTGTCAAATACTTTTCAAAGTTCCGTTTGCTTTCAGAAGATTTTAAGTTACCCCATTGAATTGTAACGAATGAATCTCGATCTGGTCGGGACTGCTCATGATACAGGCCCAATGTGTGGAGAAGTTCATGAATTACGGTACCATGTCTCATGCAAACTGGACTCATCAAAATCTCTTGACGCTTTCCAATTTTGCCAACTTTAGAGTTGCACCGGTTGGGTGACTTTACAAACTCTATGTAGTCCGATTCATGAGATCGAGGAATGAAGTTAACACAGGTGTCTCCACTAATTTCTTGCAATGCGCCGTTTATAACCCCTTGCTGTTGTAAGTCTATAAAAAGTAAATAAACATTAAACTTTACTGCACCTATGTTATTACTAGCTTGTGCTGGAATTTATAGTTGTACCCAATTTGGGGGTCCTGAATCCGAATATCACATTTTTTATTCACAATGAAATTTCCCTTCTGGAAGCAAATTTGTTTAAAAAGGCCATAGTAACCAACATTTATGCAGGATTCTGTAGTACCTCGACTGCGACTTACGGAGAAAATTGATTGTCATAATCGGAACCAGAATTTCAAATTTGCGTAAAATGAATTTCGGCTAACTTTACCTGATATTTCCCCATTTAATGACTCAAATTTGCGTAAAATGAATTTCGGCTAACTTTACCTGATATTTCCCCATTTAATGACTGAAATTTGCGTAAAATGAATTTCGGCTAACTTTACCTGATATTTCTCCATTTAATGACTCAAATTTGCTCGGCATAATAACTTTTGACCCCATAAATAGAGCAATATCAGATAAATTACCTTTGTGAAGTTGGCACGATATAGTGCTAGCACCATTTTAGTGCACGCACCAAAAAATCGTGCTAGCCCAGGAAAAACTCGTGCCAGCACCACAAAGCAAAGGGAGAACTAGAAAAGCAGAATATCAAGCACCATTTTAGACCTCATGTCGTCCGAATTGTCCACCGCGGGAAGCAAAGTGTTTCTGTGTACATAGTACACAAACCAAAAATTAAATATTAGGCGATCCCCTGTTGCCCGAAAGTTTCACCTGAAAGTTCTGACTTGCTATTCTAGCTTACTTTTTGTAGCTCTTACCCAATTTTAAGCCAAGATGACAATTTCTCAATGCAAAAGAGAGCCACATAGGAACCTCATTTTCTTGGGGCAATATGTTACAGAATATATTTTTTGGAGTAATTTTTTTTAAAAAAAAGTTGCGTTCAATCTTAAAGTGAAAAACGAAAGCGAAAGAGAGTGGTGTGGAGGTGAAGAAGCGAGCCACTATTGAAAGCAAAAAATAGTGCTCTCACTAAGGGTCGTACTCGGACTCACATATTCCAGGATGTTGCCCTAACCACTAGCTATTCTGTGCATCCGGGTACATGACAGCGGAATTACGTGTTACGAATTATTAATAAGCCCTCTCTATGACTGATGGCCTACTCTTTCCTTTCCGCGTCCCTTGTCACTGCTCACTTACACCACACAGTTGATTTTTGTTGTGCTAGCTTACTTTTATAATGTAAGTGCATCACTCGACTGACTCGACTTGCTATGTTGCTACACTACTACTCATTAAAACACGCTATATTTATCTTACCATACTATTTATAAAAATCGTCGTCGAGCCACATAAAGAAATATATGTCCATTTAAAATCGAAAATAATTACTTTGAGTAACTTGTAATAAATTTGGACACCTGAAAAGGGTGATGTGCAACCGTCCACCCAAAACGTTTTTCTTAAAGATTGCGAACACGCTACGTAAAATATTTTGCTGATGATAGTAGGTGTACAGTTTGTTTTTGTTTTGTTTTAACATTGTTTCCATTGGGAGATCAATACATTTTACACATATTGTA
>JAHZND010005639.1:0-18908 GCA_027744115.1 Acrocyrtus sp. NNG-2020
CTCTGGAGCCGATCGGCGTGTGACCGTCCGCGGTCACTCCTTGTAAGTAGAAATTTTCTAAAATATGGAATAAAGAGCTGCAAAATGGGCTAACCACCAATTACTAAGTAGACACTAAATAAATATTTCTAAGTACTGAAGTTTGTGAATTGTAGGCGCCAAGAATATATCAAAATTTTAAGTATGGGTTTAGTAATTTAAAAGTACCTCAAAGTTTGACTAATATTTTTCTTATTTCATTCAAACCTTTTTAAAAATTCGAACATCATAATTATTAGAAACCGAGGTACCTATCTGTCGTTTTTACTTTAAATTTGAATACCAATCTGTTTTAGGTTCCTGTTTGTTTATTTGTTTGCTTTCTTAAACAAGGAAAAGGCGTTCTACCAAAATTTCTACCACAAAAGAGCTTATAAACTGCTAGTTCTGTGTCGCTCGGTTATGAAAAACTAGGTTTAAGGATTTGTTCTAAAAGTTTCGCCCAGATCCTTAATATCGTGGTCTGTTTTGAGTAGTCTTGCTGATGTAACTTTAGATCAGTACTTGCGTAGCTTCTGGTTAAACATTTTTACTATGGATTTTTGTAATTTAAAAGTACTTCTAAATTTGACTTATTTTTCTTGCTTGGTTTATAAGAAATTTTAAAAACAATTACACATATCATGTAACCCTTTTTTAAACCGAGGTACCTTTTCATCGCGCTTTACGTAACATAACTTGTTTGTTGTTGGCCATAACCGGTGTAGGCAGACCACTTCAAAATTTTGATAGTAAAAAAACTATAACTTGCTAATTCTGTTTAGAAATACGGTGCCAATTTTAAATACTAGATATGTGAAGTTTTAGATATGATTTTTAAAATTTATTTGCGCATGGTTTGCTTTAAGTTACGATAGCTGGATTTTGGAACCTTATAAAATATGCAGCAAACGGATGATTCTAAAAC
Organism: Acrocyrtus sp. NNG-2020; assembly: GCA_027744115.1. NCBI lineage: Eukaryota > Metazoa > Arthropoda > Collembola > Entomobryomorpha > Entomobryidae > Acrocyrtus > Acrocyrtus sp. NNG-2020. Next base: position 947 of record JAHZND010005639.1, read on the forward strand.
GTGTGTATAAGCAGTATTGCATAAAGTATTTTTATATTTCTGAAAGATAGTAATTGCTAAAGATAAGTAAAATTTGTAGAGAATTGAGCTGGACCATAATTGAGGATGGAGGATGGTGGATGGTCCATAATTTGCAAGGGCAAAGAAAGAAGCAACTCTTAATTTTCCACTAACAAATTGCTCATTTTCCACTTTTGTCATTGCTTAGAAACGAGTTAGATATGGGGGATTATTACATAAATAAAGTAAAAAAAGTACATAAATTGTGAACTGATTTTCTCCCAATCTCAAAGCTAAATGAACTTTCAAGGAATTTTTATTAGGAAAGTGTTAAAATGGAAAATTTGAAACCATGCTATTTCCTTCTGGAAATGTACCATTTACATGACTGCATAAGAAGCCTTAGGAAAAAACTGATAACGAATAGCGTAAAGCCCAATAAGCAGCATCCGCGTCATACCTAACCACAGCCTTTTTTACTTTATGCTTTGTGGCAAAATAAGTTTTTCTCATATAAGCTATTTTTGTATTGGCTAGTCAGAAATTTCTACGAAAAAATTTAGTAGGTAATTGCACTTCAAATAAAAAACAGGAAGATAGCAAACAGAAGCAGTTACTTCTACATTAGCATATTTAAAACAAGGCCAAACTAAATTTTCAGAAATGGATTTCGAAAACTTTACAGAAACGGATATCAAGGTTACAATAATCCTTCCTAGACTCGCATGTACTTTTATTGATCTTCCTCAAACAAAATTTGATTGCTCGGTGGTCAACGGAAATCACTGCGTCCACTGCCCAATTGCAAGCCGATTTACAACTGGAGAAACACTAAACGACTACAACTGTCCAGGGCACACCGTTAGCTTTGCGCTCTTTGTCCTCACGCTTCTAGTGGGAGTTATTGCGATAATCGCTAACATAATAATCATTATTGCGCTCGCAAAACACAGAGCCGGGAATGAGTTTGCCACGTTTCTCTCCAGCCTGGCAGTTTTTGATTTAGTCTCCGCCAGTGCGGCAATGGCGTGCTCGACATGCATTGCAGTTTTTCTCTGTAAGATTCAAAATTTAACATTTAATATAACAATTATTGCAGAAGTATTACTTTTTTAAAGCTTTAATTAAATTAAAGCTTTAAAAAAATTATGTGGACAGTTAATTGGAACAGAGGCATGGCAGTAATGTCAGTGTACAGATATGGACACATTCTGATAATATTTGGAAGGTCAGCATCAACTCTAGTTGCCGTTTTGATATCGATACAGAGGTATCTTGCGATAACCTACCCGTTTCGGAGGCAAGAGGTAACCCGGTTTTTCAGGGTGATGAAAGGAGGAGTAGCAATTGGCCTTGCGGTAGGCGTGTCGTCAACTCTGGGCGCTTACTTATTTGCAACTGTACACATTGTGGAAAACACTGGAGTGGAGCAGCACATTCCTTCGACAAGCGTTCTTTCGCACATTGTTTTGCAACGAGACGCAGTTGCGCACTGGCCAAAACAGATGCTTGTCTTCTTTGACATAATTAATTTCTGGATGCCGCTTCCTCTGCTCATTGCACTAAACTGCATGATATTTTATCGTGTATGCAAGCACAATTTTTCTAAAACTTCAAACATTTCCAGTTTTTATGTATTTTTTTCATTAAGCGTTTATACTTTCTAGGTTCGAGTGATAAACAAGCAGCGCCAAGTGCTGAACGTCCTGCAGCAAAGAGATATTCGAGCGGCACAAATGTTCTTCCCAGTGGTGGTCTCTCTATTCCTCTGCAACGTCCCCTCTTTTCTCTACGTTCTCATTGGTCTAATAACGGGAAATTTTTACAGAGAGCTCACGCTCGTAGTCAGCCTTTCCATTGCCACAAACTCTGCTACGAACCTTCCCATTTACTACTTCCGTGGTGGAGCCACTTTCAGGGAAGAGACATTGCGGTTGCTCTCCCAAGCATTCACTTCTTATCCTAAACTTTAACAGACCGCTGTGGTTAATTCTGTGTGATTTGCATTCATATCTGACTAAATAATTGTATAAAAATTATGTATTGACTAATCATTACAATATTTTAGAATAGAATGGCTGAATTATGTAGATATATTTTTAAATTTTATTTATTGCATAACACAATTACAAATTGTTTTAATTAAAAAAATAATTTGAGCTAATACAGTACTCAAAGGGCAAGAAGCGCTCTCAAAATGCCAGTGGACGAAGCCCGAATAAATTTCAAAACGGAGAGTCGTCTTATCACAAACCAATTTTCAAAATTGAGCTGAACAGGTTTGCAGGACTTGCGGAATTTTCCCATTAGCCGTTTGTCCGCTTTGTTCCCCCACTCGTGGTATTTCCATGACTGAAGTATTTTAATTCCATAGAAATTTAGATAGCCTCCAACGAGAAGAACCAGCGACCATGCTAGTGCAGATATCCCGGCACCGCCGCAAAGCAGCATCGCTGGCACTAGCTGCATCTGCCTTCCATGCCGAATAATGGTATACGCAGTCAGCACAATTACTTGCCCTATTAGGGAGTGGGACGGCCCATAAAATTTTCCAGATACTTTTAGAAATCGCCGCTGCACAATTTGCACAGTTCGATACTCCAGGGTGAGGACGGCTGGTTTCCTTAACTTTGAATGTGATTTATATGAAGATCGATCCAGGCGGAATTCGAGGAGGACAAAAGGCACAAAAAAGCAGGCATATGCGACATCCCAAATTATCATTTGGAAAACTTGTACCATCAGCAAGTAGACAAGGTAATAAGGGAAAATGTACGAAAGAAAAATTCGAACTGGAAAGGGTGTCCACTCTGGGATGTAACTTGTGAGAAGGAAGGGCGCTTTAGGGAAAAATGTAACAGCCACGCAGAACATGAGAAAAAATAGAGCGTATCCGGAATATAAGCATACAATGACAAATTCAGTGAACAGAGTCATCTTGCATTTGTTGGGAATATGGGCCGGGAGATATTTTCCTGGAAATTCAAAAAATTCCAAAATAAATCGTAGTTACATAATTTTATTTGTAAAGTATCTAAAGATTGTTCTGGATTTGTGGACTGTTTACTGTTAATACTGCTCCAGTAATCTAGGAGTGTGTTGTGGTGACATTCCAGGTCTTCCGGCCAAAGCGCAGAGCAAAACGAAGCTTGCGACATCAGCAGGCTCAGACATGTGACGCCGTACTGGAGATTGAAAAGATCGTAGTTTTCTTGAATGCGGAGTTTTATGCACTGGGAAACTTGGAAGATGTTACAGAACAGAATTGGAATGCAGTGGAGTCGCATTTGCGTCAGCTTTTGGGCAGACTTTATAAACTTTCTTCGGGATTTATCCCAAGCGCATGGAAAAGCGCATCCAAAACGGTTGTTGACTTCGTAGAAGTGGTTCAAAAACAAGTAAAATCGGTCGCTCAGCATTTTAGTAGTTTATACGCGCGGAATGCTGTCAAGTTCTACAGAAAAATAGAAATGAAAGTTAAAATTTGTTTCCCTTTTTGACTGCAAGAGTTAAAAGTAATTTTTCAAAATTATATCCGGCGGACATGGTAAATGCGAGGACAATTGACATTTATTATCTATGTAGTTTTAAAGTTAATTTGGCTGATTGTAGCTGCAATCTGCAATAATCACTGCTTGCTGTTGTACTATTGTTTGAAAGAAGCAAAATTTATTTTAAATTAGACGAAAGACGAATGAAATCATCATTAAATGCGCTCCGGGCACTGGAAAATGACAAATCAATGGAAAAAGCTATTCAATAGCTAGCAACATGAGGCAGGGAAACCGGTAATTTGCAAATTATAAAACTTAATTTGATGTTCTATTATTTGAGTCAGATTTATAGCAATGGTTTTAGTTTAATTATTTCGGTACATTATATTTAAAAAATTCAGGAGTAGAAATGCAGAAAACACAGCCTGCAATTTTCACAACATTGTGGAAATCAATTAAACTGATATCTAACAAATAAATACATCATTAAAATATTTTCAACTTTTCCTGGACTCTTAATTATAACTTTTAATTTGTCCAAGTCTCCTGACAGTTAGCTACCTATGAAGCTTCAACGAATAACCCTAATTTCTGTAAACTAGGTATTAACTATTAAAACATGTTCTGCACAATTTGTAACTCTAATGGATTTCGTAAATACGTAAAAAATTGAACTATTTTTATAATGGAGTGGAGGTTTTAAAGTTCCTTGTTTTTAAATGTACAATTTTATGACCTGTTTAGTTAACTAATTTTGTAAAATTGTCTTTGTAATTCGAATCTATCTAATATTCATTAATTTCTGGATATGAAATTAGTGTATTGCTATTATAATTATAAATTCAGTGTTGGCTCGTCGGAGAGTTTTGTCATCTCGTAACTACTTAATAGACATTTAGAAACGAGAGCAATTGAAAACTAGCAAACAACTTGACCCTGAACTGAAAAAAGCAAAATGTATTACACAATCCTATTATAGAATCGCGTGCCTTAAGTATTTCAATTTTTGCTATCAGAGCTGCGTGCCTAAAGCTAATGAGGGAAGCGATAGGTAAGCCAATTTGTTCAGCTCATTAGTTTTAGTTTGTGGAATTTTATATTATTATTTTGTACTGAAGCTCCTCTTTGTTCTCAGCAGTTTGAATTTGATCTTCCACTAGAACACCAGAACACACTTAAAAACTAAGCAGGATAAAGAACTCTTTTTCCTTTGTCCAGCTATCCGGAAAGGCAACGCCGGCTATCTGGTACGCCTAGTGGGGATATAGTATAGTAATGTCTACTCATCGATCAGTTACAAGTCGTTGTAATACAGGAGTGTTCAATGCAATAATACTTTTGACTTTGCTCAAGCAATCTCTGACGCAGGACTACTTGAACAAGTCCACATTCTTAAGCTCACAAACCAACTTGTCAATTAGGATTCATACCATCAGAGACAGCCGGCCAGTATGGAGAGCGTGGTTTGTAATGTATGGTCTGTGGTACTCAGACATACGTGCCATGAAGAGTGTAGATTTTTCCGGTTTAGACGACTTTGAACAAGCCAACTGCCTCATCGTCATCAACAACTATAGAAATTTTGACCTGTCAAGACTTCGTCAACCGATTATTCTGAGAGTACCGGAACCTGTGGTAATTCAAGACTATCGAATTGAGGACGCATCGTCTCGTACGCAACTCACTTGGATGCTCCAGACAACCACAACTTCCTCTTCCTCTGAGAGAATTTTAAAGCAATGTCTCCTCTTCAACGAAACAGGTCGGTGGAGGAAGAGTGGCGCTTATACTAGAAGCTGCTCTCAGTTTGAGCGCATCTACTTCATTTCTCACTCCAGACCGTTAATATGCGAGGTGAGTGTAGAGATGTTTCCTGCTCACCACCAAGCTTATGAAGCCTCTATTACGGCCCATCTAAAGCCTTTAATTCCGGAGAAGTGGGTGCCATCATTTCATCATCCACCAATCTGGGAGTCTCGACGTGGTCTAGACGCCAAAACCGAGATATCCTTGCAGGTACTCCAGCCAAGCTCTATTCCAGCTATTACGTTTTTCTTCCTTCCAAATATTTCCTGGGGCTCTCTGCATCCCTACTACCAAGGAAAGTTTGTCCAAGCTTGGATTAAGGACATGTACATTTGGCTGCGGAATCCGAATTGGAACGAAACAGCTCGGACAGTAAATCGAGGATTTGTGCTTGTTAAAGTTGATCCAGTGAGCGTTTTGTCAGTGGAATTTATTTTCCCTCCAGTTAACCTGGAACGTTCTGTTTCCTTCTCAGGGCTCGGGAACAAAATTGATCTGACTAGCATATTGCATCATCTTGTACGAAGTTGGAATATGCAGTGGTTTTTTGTAGGTGACGAGCATCCAATGATGCCAGGATGGCAATATCATTTTGACAAAGTGTGCTCCTCCGGATGGGGAACTAGATACGTCAAAAACCCCATTCCGAATCCCAAAAATACTCACGCCCCGTACGTCTTTATTTCTCACATAGCAGCACACCTGGTAACTTCCGCTTTGCAAAACTACACGTTTAAGAGCACATTGTATCAGTTTCCCGAGTATGTATGCGACAATTGGCGAATGACTTACATGCCCAGTGCACAGAATGTGTACTTTGAGGAGAGCATTGGCCCTTACATAGTCACGTCGATAGGGAGAGGGCAAAGGCTTCACTACCCACTTCGGATATATAATGCTTTCACTGCACTCAAGTTTATAACTTGTGGCACAAGAGGGAAAGAGTCGTACCCATTTCAGGAGCTCGTCAACATTTTCCAACTTCCAGTTTGGATTTACCTAACAGTGGTGCTATTTGTACTCGCTTGCGCCCACAAATTACTCGCTTGCATTATCAACTCAATATATGAAAGGAAAACCAAAACTACCGACCAAAATGAAGCTAAAGTCTCTACGCGTTTTCTTCTGTTTTCATTAGTGAAGGTTGTAATCGAGCAGGGTGACCCTTTTCCAGATGGTACATTTGATGGGAGTGGCAAAGCCTCGATTAGGATACTTTTTGCACTATTCCTGCTGCTTGCAACTGTTCTGAGTAATGCTTATAAAAATGATAACGTGTACAATATGATAATTCCAGGAAAGTCACTCGAGTACGAGACCTTCGAGCAGTTGGTGAGCAATGGTGTGGAGCTGTACACGAATACTGAACACATGAAGTTGATCAGAACTGTGGATATTCTTTCCGAGAAAAATCTAACAGTTGATTCACTGCGTGTGGTAAAGAGTAGTCATAGCGAGAGGATTTTGTCGAATAAAGGACAGCTCTTTTATTTAGGCTATACGGCACTGGGAAATATGTCGCAAGGGAAGTATGAGCTGTACGATAGTAATGAGGAGTTAGCGTTCATTGACAAGGTTGCTAATTATACGGGATGGGGCTCGTCCGCCAGTTTAATTCTTGAGGCGGTGCCCCAGTATAAAGTTATGTATCCAGACTGGGAGAAATTCAGAAGAGGATTTGGTTTAGTGGAACAAATTCTAGACTTGAGCTTTAATCGAACTGTGTTAAAACTTTGTGAATGCAGTAAACGAAAAATTGCAGTCCTGGCTGAGAAATATACCATTCAGCAATTCCCGAGGAGAGTAAATTCAAAAAAAGTTTACACAGGAAAAGAGACGTACAGGGGCCTAACTCTTCAGCTGCATTTTGTTGGACTAACTGCCCCTAAATACTGGAATAGATTGGCTTGGCTAAGGGACTCAGGTGTTGTTGGAAGATGGGAAAGTATTTTGGAAGCTTTATCGTTGGCGTTTGTCGATAATAAGATTAAGGTAGAAGAGAAGACCAGTGAAAATGAGGATGATGAGGGTAAGGGTACGGCTTCAAAAGGCAAAGACTTCCTTGTAGTTTTCATGGTACTTGGCGCAGGACTCCTAGTTGCAGTTTCCTGTCTCCTTATGGAAATGTCAGTTGGATGGCTGCTAGTATCAATTATTTGGCTTTCTCATATGACACGAATTCTGCGATTTCGAGAACTCGCTCGATAACTAAGCAAAGTTTGAAAATGGACATTTTTCATGTATATGTATTAAGCCGGCAATACGTCAGCACTTAATCTACTACCAATATTTGTATTCAAAGATGTGATTAACTGCAATCTAAATTAGGTATGTCTTTATTAACAAGATAAAAAAGTGGGCTTGCTCATGAAAAGCATAGCATGAGTAGTAAGCAAGTATAATAGTAATATGTTTCTGCAATCTAAAGTAGCCATAATACCAAATTACATGTTTATCTGTTTCAGTTATAAGTTGTACAAAATTATATATTATCACATCCGTTACATATTTCAATACTATACAAAGTCCCATTAAGTTGTTAACACTTCAAGTTTTATTTGATCCACAAAGTTACTGGGGTTATACTTGTTGGAAAATTTGATTCTAATTTTTGTGCTCGTAACAACTAATTATTATGCAATAGTATTTCAAATGTCTAAATCAAAATAAATTTTAGCTCCACCAGAATGCATAGATTACTATTTCCATTATGGTGCCAGAGATTTTGATTGCTATGGCTAATGAGATACTGATTTTAAAATGGGACAATGAATGATCTCCTGGAGTTTATAGGAATAATCTACGCAGTTTCCAGTATAATTAAACTGCTGAAAAGTCAATGCGCCTGTAATAGCATTTACTAAAGTTAATAACTTTTTAGAATAATATAGCACAGTAAAAATATAATAATAAATGTGTACATTTATTCATTACCAGTTTACCAAACATAAGGATTGACGTCAATGCAATAAATTACTTTGGCTACTGTACTGTAATTTTAATTTTCTATATGTCCTATGGACTATTGTAATTAATTTCAATTATAGTGTGGAATTTGACACACCAATTTAAAAGTTAAATTTAAATTTCGTAATCACTCATAAAAGAATTCCTCTGTTAAATTAAATTTAAATTAAAAGCGCAATAAAATTGCTATTCATTGCATTGTGCATTTTACTACTGACATGCTTAGCGAAAATTTAACGCGCAAAAGGGAGTGTAAACGAAGTTGCGTTGCAGCGAAATTGACGAGCATTTATAGGACCAATTTCCAGTCCGTCCAAATATAAAACGAAAAACTTCTTCGTTTACTCATCAGTCTCAACTTTGCATTCATCAAGAACAAATTAGCAAGACTTTAGTTAAAAATGCGTAAAAGGCCAGTCTTACAGGAAGTGATGACAGTGGTCATCTTCCTGATCCTGACTACAGCTACATTTGCTGTCCAGCAATAGCAATAGCAGAGAAGTGTCTCCTAATCAAGTGAAATTTATAGGAGCAGCAGATGGAAAGTCCTTTTTTCTTGACGATTCTGTGACGATGGTATTTAAAATCGAAATCATTTATGCTCTTTAATTGCGAACTATTTCTCTAGGATTTACTTTCTAATATTTTTGAAGTCTATTATTATCTTCTTTTTAAATAAAATTTAGACTTGGAGAGAGTCATGGGATTTCTGTGCTGCTCACAACATGAAATTAGCCTCAGTCCAAACCGCAAGTCAAACAGAGCTGCTAGTAATCTCTCTTCGAAATTTACATCCGACCAGGAATCATGGTATAATTTACTTACAGATTATCAGTGGAATTAGTACACAAAATTATTTAGAGAGGAATTTATGAAAACCAAAAACAACTTTTTGTTGTTGTTTTAACAGCTGTATGGACTGCCGGACAATATTATCCAGCTCCAAGTGACTTCGTCTGGAGAGACACTTCTCAGCGGCCGGATGAAGCAGCACTTAAAAAATGGGGTGGTGTCGGAAGCTACTACGGTAACCCTACCCTACAGTTCTGGTGCATCCGACTGTTTATAGCACAGGCCTCAGATGGACGAGATTTCCACTACATTTCAGATAGCTGCGCTGAAAAGTTTTGGCCACTTTGTGCCTTATAGTGGTAAAAAATATTGTGGAAAAAGTACTGCAATAAGTGACACATTTAATTACTGCGGCAATAATTAATTTCTTCCCACTAAATCTTTCATTCCATTGTTCCATGTATACCTTGTTCCATTTAAGTAAATATAAATTAATTGTTGATGATGACCATAAACTATTAACGATTGATAGTGTAATCTTATAAAAATTCTCGAAGCATTTTAACATTTATTGCACTCAATGAATGACAAGAGAGCATAATGACAAAAATGATTATATATGTGGTAGTAGATGAGCTTGCAGTTTGATGAGAAAATCATGCGAGGAGCTTCGCTTCCCCGTCCAACAAAGACAGCAAAGTCCGCTTCTACTGCACTGTACTAATGCATCAGCATTGTACAGAATACAGTATTGGTTCATGTACATCATCACAACACGCAACAACAGTACATTTCTACGTAAAATTTGACAGTCAACAACTCTGTCATCTGTTTTCTGTTTACATTAGGAATCCCATGCATGTGAGAATGAAGGATAAGGCTGCTTTCTGTTACTTCTCTTGTTGCGAAGTGACTTGAATCTTGTCTGCATATTATGTAATACAAAAATTAAATTTGTGCAGTTAATTAGTGCAAAACAATGGTTTCTAATCAGGGTATTGGGCATAATGGGTTTAGATTTAACACGGCAGGATGCTGTTTTTTGTGCCTCAAAGTTGCTCGAACAAATGAACAAGAGCAAACAAATCTTTCCCTGCTGACAGCACTGTTTAATTACCTGGGAATCAGTTTAGGAGACAAATCAGTTTCAGAAGATATGAAATCTGCGGAGTTTTCTAAGCGTGAGTTAAGGTCAAGATCAACTATTGTGGAAGCTTTGCTGTGTGAAGAGTGCTCGGAAGTAAATGAGAGTATTCTCGAGTTAGGTAGAGTAATTGAAGTGGCTCAGATGAAGATAAGCTACAATGTGGATTTCATAAGGGGCAAAATGGAGGAAGCAAGAAGGACGCCAAGTAGAATGATTCGATATCGACAGAGAATGGGAGTCGATAAAATAAGTCAATCAGGTGGAGAAATTGACTTTAAACCAAACCTCGAATTAAAAGTGAACAGTAAGAGCGATTTAACCACAGGAGTTCCGTCATTGGATAAAGTTGATGGAATGAGGAAGCAACTTTTGAAGAAATGTAAGTGCTTTGGTGTCATTCACAAGAACCAATATCAGTTACTACTGTAATAATAATAATACTGATGAAATAAATTTAATTTAGATTTATTTTCTGTCGTAAAAGGTGCTGAAGCAGTCTTAAGGTCTAAATTCCAACCACGAGTGAAGATTCGAAAATTATTGCGGAACGCACACACCAATTCTGAGATTACGTCAGAACCTCCATTTCAGGAATCTACATTGGAGCCACATATTTCTTCTATAATCAAAGTGGAAGATTCAGAACCAACATCATTACGTATTCGGATATCAAGAGATTCCTCCACTAAGCAGAGGGAGTGCCAGGAACAAAAATTGTTCAGTCATGATGAGCACACCCGACAGATTTCGGCAATTTCCAGTGAGAAAGACACTACTTCCTACGAAACTCAAAATATTTCATTTCCTGAGAGCAAAAACTGGCAAAAAGATACGCCACGCCCTCGTTTTTTTCGAAAGTGCCGGCACTGTCACAAAGCATTTACTTCAAAACCGGAAATCTTCATTGCTCACCAAAACTCTTGCACGGCGCTCCCGGAATCTTCCCCTGTAAATAAAGTGCAGTGCCCCACATGCGGCAAAATGTTTAAGCATGCCGGCAGTTTATTTGACCACAACCAAACTATTCATCTCAATACTCAGAAATATAAGTGTGATCAATGCGATAGACAGTTTTCAGTTCGGAGATACCTTCTCAGACATAAAAAGGCTGTCCATGAGCGTATTCGATTTCATTGCAATTTTCCTTCATGCGCTCTAAGTTATTCAACCAACTATCTGCTAAGCATCCATCAGAAATCGGCACACTTTGAACAGTATCTTGCTGCGAGGAAAGCTAATTCCAGCACGTCCACCTCCGTAAAAGAATCCAGGCAGGGTACAGGAGAACATATCTTGCCCAACTAACTCAACTACCATTTTTTGTTAATAGAGTATAGGTGGGGAGTGCAAACTCTTAATCAGCAGAAGGCAAATCACTTTAAACAGTAGTAATTGCTAAATGTCCAACTAATTGCTAAACTTTTTTAATAAACACCTAAGTGTATGTAAGATTCACATTCACCTACATATATCAATCAACCACTAATTCGAAACATTTAAAATTCATTGATTTTTTTGCATTTTTTATATTTTACTAGACTTCCCACATTATTGTAGTTTCAAGAATATTCAAAAATCCTTTAGCTTAATGTTGACATTGAAGCAAAAAATTTAATTGCGAGGATGACTTTTTACACTGAAGCATGACTTTTACGAAAATATACTTTCCTCTATAACAGCTTGGGCAACTGATTTGGCTGAAATTTATATTTTGAGTTTATAGTCCTTCAGTGCTGCAAAATTTCGTTTTTCAATTTTAATTGCGGCCTGTTGATCTTGAAACTTGAAAGTTTTTTTTCCTTTCCTCATACTCGAGTATACTTCAATGTGACAATGGGGGAGAGGGAGAACTAAACTATGTTACAGGAGAGAACTTAAAGCTTCCTCAAACATCATCTTGCTGCATAGGAAATATAGGAATACCACACCGCCATTATTGACGCAATAATAGTAAATCATATTATGTACTAAATAACGAGGCAGAGTTATTTTAAGCGATATTCGTTAGTTTCGTTACGTTGCAAATAGTAATGTAAAGAGAGCAAACAAATGGGCTTTATGAAAGAATCTTTAAACTACTCGCCAACGTGAACAAACAATAATATTGAAGACAAGTAGGATTACGCTAGTCCAAACACAATGCATCTTTAGTCTAGTATTTTGTAAGTGTAAGTGCTTACTTGCTTGCATCCCCTTCTTATGTCTAGTCTCGTTGGCTGTGTACTTTTGTTCATTTTCATTAACCTTCAAACTAAAATAAAGTGAACTAACTCATACTCACACCCCATCTTAAGGAATATTGCAATTTTGGGGAATATACCCAATTTTTTAAAAACACTCCCGCAATTGGTCATTAATATCATCGGCACATTAAGTTGAGAAAAATGAAATTGAGCTTGCTACAATTAACCTCGTTTTTACCCCATTTATACTTGCTATTCCAAATTGTTCCGATTCCATGCATCACTAATTTGGCGCATTCGCATCAACTGCAAGTGTCTCAAACGCTCCGAAAGCCGGTTTCTCTTATCGAAGCAATCAAGACTCCCGAGGCAGTTAGATTAAGTCTGATTGCCAAATATATACCAGTCAGTTGTCTCATATTAGCCAGTAATTTCCACGGACTAGATATTGAAGATATTCAAAGGAACATTATAATCCGCACGCCGAAGGCTAAGGCTAAATGTATCACTATTAACTACTTTCGCTATATCACCCATTCAAAGCCGTGGAACTGCGAAGTGGAAATGCATATTATTACAATTGATAATTACATAGATGTTCCAATTCCTGTGTGGCAGAAAGAAAATGGAATTAATTTAAAGAAGCAAATTTGTCGCTGCGATAAAACTTGGATTTCTTCAGGAATTTTCTCTTCTTATCGCTACTCAACTAAAAAGCTCACACCAAGCAGGACGCCAAGACTGAATTTGCTGTGTGCCTACTTAAGAAAATCCAATTTGGGAAGCGGTGTTGTTCAAACCGATTATTTACCATTTTTGAAGGACATTTTACGAGAACGATACGAGGAATGCTACTTCGTTAGATTTTCAAGGAAAAATTTTGCGGCGGCCGTCGCAATCCTATTCCACTCAGGTAGTGAAAACAATTTTGTCAGACTGATTTTAAAGGAGGTCACCGTTTACAATTGCTATCCTCACTGCACTCATCCCGGAACAAATCTCGCAGTAAACTTGGCCAGTGCAGATACGAAAAACATTCAAGAACTTAAATTTAAGTATTGGACAATTAATTCCCCAATGATAGAGTGGGCCATCTGGGTTGATCAACTTGAGTCAAAAATGATCTGGATGAAGTTTGGAGAATGTGGCAAAGCTACCCTAGAGCGTAGCGATTATCGGAATTTGGTAAATAGTACATCTAGAGCTGAGGAAGGCTTTGCCAGCATAATTGTTCATATTTGGACAGCTCTTCTTCAAAATCAAAGCTATCAGGTCGGCAGTGAGACCTCAAGCAATGTTTGCAACCATGGACCGAAACAACACAAGTCGCTTTTTTATGACAACCCAATGATGCCATATTTTTTAAATGCTGAGCTAGGACCATATCTACCCGTCCATGGGAATGCACTTCGCGTTCAACTGACTTACGACGGAATGCGGTTTGTGACCTGTGCAATGAAAGGCGCTGTCCGATTTTCTTCAAGAAAACTTTCAGATGCGTATCAACCCTTAGTCTGGATTTGCATTTTGGTTTGTATGGTTTCTGTAACTTGTGTTTGGCAGATGCTTGCATTACTTCAAGAAAAGTTAAAGTTTACCTCGCTTTGCACTTGGCTAGCAACTTCTATTATAGAGAAGGTAATTTCAGTCATTAAAATATGTTTGGATCCATCCGACCCTATGCCTGAAAAAACTTTTGGCTTTGGTAACAAGACTCGCTTTCTAGAAGCAACGCTTCTCCTAGTCGCTATTGTGATAGGGAATGGATACAAAAATTCCCGCGTTCACGATGCAGTTGCACCTCCTCTGCCACGTCCATATTCTACATTTCAACAGTTGGTGGATGATAAATTCGAAATTTTCATAACTTCTGGCAACGACACCAAGTTCTGGTTTAACGAATACTTAAAGGAGTACCCGTCACCTGGCTTTTCCTATCAACTTAAAGCTCACAGGAAGCACATTTTTCGAGTCAATGGTACCTTGAAAGAGCCAATTTTTTCATCACATTCCTTTTTCCTTTATAGTAGATGAGCCTATAAAAGGAAACAAGCTGAATCAACTGGTTTTTAATCAAAGCCACCTCATTCCGGATAATCTTTTACCATCTGTCTTAAAATCATATCAGCTAGAGAATCCGAACTGGAAAAATGTGTTCTGGACAATCAAAAATGTTGTAAAATTCCAAGGAAGACTGAAGGAAATTTATCTCAGCATGGAATGGAAGATTCTAGAAAATCATCTGCTAAAATGTAAGAGCACCACACTTCTCACAAGAGATGCTGTAGAGTCCAAAGGCTATAACAATGATCATAGATTATACAGTGGCGACGAGACGTACTTTCAACAAAGTCTCGGGTTCTACTTCGGGGATTTGGTTCCTACGTCTGTGATAAAAAATGTGGCGTATTTTACAGAAAGTGGGATTTTGGAATGGTGGATGAGCACTTTGGAAAACGGGTGGGGACAGCAGCACAAAAATTTGGAGATAGGAAGTAGAAAAAGGGAGCCTGCTACGCCAGTGGACATATCCCCTCCTAAAGGATCATTACATGGGAATATCGCAACAATATTTATAATCCACTGTTCTTGCCTTGTCGTGGCGTCTGCAATTTTCATACTTGAGCGAATATCAAAGCGAAACTAAAATTGTTATCAAAGAGAAAGTTGCTAGAGACAAAAAATGCATTTATACTTATATTTCATAAAGTTTTAGAATTTTTACATTTGTCTATACATTCTATACATGGGCTATTTACGATTTATTATTGCACTATTATTATCTTATCATAAACAACCGGAGCAGAAACTTTACCCATTTTCCATTTTCCTGTAAAGTACTCAAACACGAACCCAATTATAGCAAGTAGAAGACCTCCTCCCAACATACTAAATATTACGACAACGTTCCCATTCATTGACACGCTTACAGCTTTGCCTGGCATAACGACTGCAACTGAATCCTCCAACCTGTTTCCACTATTCTTTCCGGAGACATTAAAAGTGGAAACGCTTTCCGCAATTTTCATCCATCTGCCAATAATTCCCGTTTCTTTAATAACAGCCAGTCTCGTAATGAACTGGGACGCGATAAGTCCCTGAAAATAAAACACAAAGGAAAGCTGCCCATGTATATCGTCACCTGTGTACACGTCATCATGTCGCTTATACGGCTGCACCATTTTCACCGGAACAAGTAGTGCCGTATCTCCGCAGGTTAGAAGATTTTTTAATAAAAATTGTTTCTCCAATTCCATATACAACTCACGCGTGTGCCTTCTAAAGTTCCGTTTGTGAAAAACATCAAATGCCATCAACTCCTGGTAAGGCTGTCCCTTTTGCTGTGGGTATCGCATTGTAAAATCGTTAGTCGCTTGTCGAATAGGTTTTTCGGGACATACGGTACTGTGCTCTACTATAAGGTCTTCTTTCTTGGAGGCGTCCCAATTTCTGTATGTCACTTCAGCTCCGCTGAGCTCTTCTATTCTCACTAAGAAATTCGATTTAAGAAGGAAATACACAACGCCATATAAACGCTCTTCCTCTTCAGTAGCATTCACCAAGTAGGGTTGTTGTTTCTTTAGCTCCCACGTAAAATGTGGACTTATAACCATTTCCCCGGTATGCGTGCAAATTGTTAAGTTGTCATCCACCAGTTGCTGGAATGATCTGTAGCAAATTTGCTTCAGTGGCTGCACCATTTCGTACACATTCGAATTTTTATATCCATTACTAATAATGATTCCGACTAGAAGGAATAGCCCTAATATAACTTTTGCAGGGGACTTCATACGTGGACTTAATTCGTCTGGAATTGGGTCACCTTGCTCCAGAAGGATCTTGAAAAACGACTGGAATGTTAGATATAGCAAACTGCTTGAAACACTTAAATTGAGAGCTGTCCAGCAAATTACTACTGCAACTACACAGCCCATTAACGTGACCCAAACAGTAAAGTCGTACGCATCGAGAATTTGGTTAAACGACAGTTCTCGATTTCCTCTTGTCCTGCAGGTCACGAACTGGAAGGAATTCATTTTATCTGGAATTTCCAGAGGTAGGTGAGCTGCACCATCCCTACCGAGTCGGAAATTAAGGATGTTACTTGGGCTTTCCGCAGATTTCGCTTGAACGTCATTTAATTTTTCACTAGAGCATTGGCCCCACTTTCTTCCTATTGAGCTTGGGTAAGTGTAAGTGAAGTTTCGCAATACAAAGTCTTTTAAAATATGCACTATTGTGTGAGCTGTTATATCGTCCGTTTCAGTGGATTTCATCAACAATCTCTGCAATCCTCGAATGCTCTCTTTATTTGATAAGAGGTTTCTGCATATCCCAAAGTGTTCTAATAATTTATCCTTGACCTCATCCCGGTCCTTCTCCCGGTCCTTGACGTGGACAATTCTCCAATAGCCCCGCTCATTACTAAACGACTGCTCGAATTTAAAAATTTGGATTATATTTATTCGAAATTTCTCCATATTTTTATCATTTGTGTTTTTGAAGGATTTTACAATGTCTAATGTTTCCCAGGAGAATCCATTTTGAATTTTAACAAGTTGGACAGAGCTGATTTTTAAAATAGATTTTTTCCCGTGATATAATTTTGCCAGCAGAAAAACATAATTTTTTGCGGTATTGGGTTGATATCCGCAAGGAGTGCCCTTATTTGAGTAGAAGCTTAACATCCAGCTTCGGACCTGCTTGATTTCTTTCATTGAAATTCTCAGTTCAGTTCCAGTCACGATTTTTCTAGGAATTGATAGCACAGCAAATACAATCAATGTTGGAGTTTTGCTAGGTAGTAACTTCCAAGTGTCATCCGTTTCTGATTTATACTGGTAGTAATACACATTTGGAGAGTAAAATTCGTAAAGTTTGTCATTGCTTCCGTAAATCTTCTGAAATCTACGTAGTAATCCCCTCTTATTCTCTTTCGTTAATTGCGGCTGAGGAAATATTTCCAACTGAAAATTGCAACTCCATGGTCTCGACTGTAGTACAAAATCAAGAATGTTTATGTGAGTCTGGAGAATACATGTTCCATACTTGATGGTATTTTGTTGATTGTTCTCTCTCCAGTGTTTTGGGGAATCTCTGTCCTTCCATTTGAATAGTGCCGAAGCCAATTTTCGAAGTACAACTGGTGAACCCATTTCTGCTAAATGAGCACCAATGGCATTATTCACGATTACCATGCACTTGGAAAGATCGAATGAGTCGAATGCTGACATGGACAGAGATAGCGGGGGAACTTGAGATCTTATAATAGAATCCATATACCGATAAAAATTTTGATGTGAAAAGTCATTCTTGGCGATTTCTTTGTTTGTCAATAAAGTGGAAAAAGTTTGTCCCTTTGTTGGTGGTACAAACAGATAAAGAAATGCAAGATAAACTTTAATCATCTTAAAAATATTGTTATGTTTAGTAAAATGAAGCGAGTTATTTAGGTATTAATTTAACGTGTATGGCTAATGCAAAAAAGAAAGAGACTTACGAGGATATCTAGCCAGCGGGTAAACGAGTTTGGGCTTATCATGGGTGGTTTTATAGGTTATCGATGACGTAGA